>JAKUCM010008308.1:0-16037 GCA_023374145.1 Lepidium sativum
GTAGTTGGCCTTCCAACTCTGTATCAGAAGACTCAACTAATGGTTTGTAAACTTTGTTATCCCTTTCTATATCTCCTTTCGATTTGGGTTCTTTGATAGAACGTGCTTATTAGTCTCTTTGAGGTGTTTCGATATTATATGTATTGACAAAAAATAAAAGTATAAACTATAGTTCATACTTATTAAACCTATTCATGTGTAAATAATGCGATTTTTAAAAATTAAATTTTAATGGAAAAGCCGTAAATGTCGACTTATCTATTTGATAAAATACCATTCCACAGATTTTAAAATATTTATTTTGCAGAAAAAATTTATTTAATTATTGTGGAAAATTTAACTATTTCTAGGTTGAATTTGTTTAAACCAAAAATGTTGGATTATAAGAGAAGTTCTTAAGCAATAAATTAATAATATTTTTATAAAAATTTAAATTTTATTTAAATTTTGTTGTCTAAAATTAATTGTCCAATACATGATTGACATTTGGTGAGAGACCATATTAAAGTTTCCTTAAGAATCCCTTTTCTCTTTTCTCTGTAAATGGCTCTTAGCCTAGTGGTAGACGGTAAGTCCACATAAAGCAGTTCATTTACATAACCAGGGATCGAGTCCCCCGTCTATATTATGTAGGAATTTGGCTATTGGGCCAGCCAGTCCTTCTTCTCTCTTTTTCTTATACTTTTCTTTAGTTTTTTTATTTTTTTATTATAATAATCTTAAAAATCTTAAGTTAAGAGCCTCCGAGATACTATAACTGGGGTTAAGATGTAAGATGGCCTGAGCCATTATGAAAGACTTACCAACAGTGGCAGTTTGAAAAGTTGACCATCCATCATTGCGGCTGCGATTCCCTTTGATGACTGTTATTCCGATGCCGTCTCCGACGAACATTATCATTGTTTTCTTTTTTATTATTTCCACGTTCTCAAAATACTCCCCTCCTTTTATATATATAACAAATCTACCCGAAACAAATTTGAGAATTAATATTAGACCCATTTTTTCATATATGCAATGTCAAACTTTGAAATCAACCATGATATGTTTTGTATATTGAAAAAAAAGAAATTTCAAATCACACTAAAAGAAATAAACTAATTCTTATAAACCTAAAAACAGGCTGACTTATAATTATTTTTGAATTATTAAAAAATATTGAATTCTTCTTAGTTAAACTTCTAAAAATTAATAATATTATGATTACAATAAAATAATATTTTTCGATTAATTTATAGAGATTATTAATTTATCGATATACTAATTGAACCAAAAGTTTAATTTAAGACTATAAAATTATATTATTTTATAGAGGTTGTTAATGTATATTAATTTATAGAGTATAAATTTACAGAGGTTATACTATTGTTTGACATCTTAGCATATAAAAATTATAATAAAAATTGCCCTTATCATCTAATCTCAAAGCTTATTCTACTAAAATATATATTCCTCTTTTATAACTAAGTCCATTTATTATATACCCAAAATCTTCTAAAATATTTTCACACATTTGATTATGTGTATTTATATGCAATTAATGTTTTTATTTTATTTTGGGATTAACTGATAGCTTTGAAAAAAGATGAAGATATTTCGAATATCATGTCACTAGTAGACTCAACTAAACAAAAGTTACATAGGCTCAAAAGGCTCAAAGATGATGGATGCCTCTAAATCTTCTCAGTTCATTCCAAAAGTAAACAAACATCTATGTATGACTGTCTTAACTCTTCTTGATTTATTCCAAGAGTTTAGTAAAAGAAAGTTGGAGAAACTGGATTTATTCCAAGAGTTTAGTAAAAGAAAGTTGGAGAAACTGGTTAAGTTTAATCTAGATGACTTTATCTATGGAAAAATTTGTCTTTTGAGCAACAAATTTTGATATCTACATCGCAAAGTAGTAATTTAGAGATCTTTCTATCTAAGTAAAACCCCAAAAGAATATCCCACATCTTTTCGTATAAATATATTTGAAGTTAGTCATAATATGTAATTGAATTCAAGACTAATTTCTAATTGATCGTTTTGTTTGTTTTATTGTCGTTTAAATTTATTTCAAATAATTTTAAAAAGAAAGTTAAATATTAAATGTGTATGGGATAATTTTGTGAAAATTCATCAAATTTTTTATAAAGTATTATTATATATGATATCTTTTATTCCCAGTAAATAAAGTTTCTAAATCCACTACTATATATATATATATATATATTAACTAGATTATTATTCGTGCGGTGCATAAAACTAAATTTTATGTAATTAAATTATATAGATTTTTTTTTGTTTTTAAATTATATAGAGGATATGAAGCTATATAATGTTGTTAGCCAATATCAAATTTGGTTATATAGTTGGTGAAACTTCTCAACTTCGTTGTATTGACTACAATTATTTAAGATTTAGGTACCTGGTTTCACTCGAGTTGGGAGCTACGGAGACTGCGTCAGTAATAGTTGTGAAGTCTCCGGTACCATCTTGTGCCACCGAGAGATTGAAATAGGTCTCTTGTAATGGAGCCTGAAGAAGTCTCTGATCATTCTCTGAGAGCCAATTTGGGTACTCAACGTCAACTTCAGATGATTCCGAGGATCGGTTTTTCCTTGAAATCAGCTGAAGCATATGAAGGGAGTTGCTGAGGTTGTTATAGATGTTAAAGATGTTCTTCTTCAAGCTCGCAGGCAACATATACATCATATCATTACTACCATCATTGCCACTTGTCGCGAAGCCATCAAGACACGTGTCTTGATTCGTCATGGCATTACTAAGCAACATATTGATGTTGTGGGACTCAAGAGAAGAAGATTGGAGCTTGGAGATTGCAGTTTTGAGATCGGAGATAGTATCATCTTGTAGCCCCAGACAGTCTTCGATTGCGCAGCGGTTACCGTGAGTTAGGTTCGGACCAAGACTGATTTGGAGATCGTCGAAGTTAGAGGAAGAAAGATTAACCTTTGAGATGGTTTGGTTTAAGGTGGAGATAACAAGCTCAGTGGTTATTTTTGTTTCCTTTAAACGCTGCATTTTGGGGGCAGTGTAAGATTGTGAATGAGATGAAGCAACTTTGGTTAATAAGATTAGAAGAAAGGTTAAGACAAAGATATTGAAAATTATGTGTTTTAGCTTTCTTCTAGTTGGATTATTCATCTTTCTTTCTTTCTTTATTTTTTTCCTTTAAGATTGTAATGAAAATTTATAAATTTAAACGATGAAGCTAAATACGAAAACATGTTTCTTTGGTCAAACTTAAATATTTTAGATTATGGTAATTGTTTTAAATTAAGATACTATTTGCTCACACATGATAATATATGAGTTATAGAAGTCTGTACTCAAAATAGATAATTCTTTCTAGATTTTTATTAAAATACAAGAATTATTTTTAGTGAAATTACTATGTAAAATGCGTAGAATACAAATCTTCCAATAAAATCTATATATTATAAACTCACTGAATATTAAAAATTTAAAAATTTAATGACATATAATATTTGACTTTTTGGAAATATTTTTTTGGCCAAATCACTAATTGCTATTTTTCATTCGAATTCAATTACAAAAATATTGCGTTTGTCCTAATTCTTAAGTAATGTTGTTAGTAGTTTATAGATTTGTAGATTGATTATAGATTAAGTCTTGTCGATAGTTTTTTTGTAAGTATTTTTATCAATTCAATTGTTGGAAAAAAGAAGAATATTTGACTTTGTATCATTCAATTAATTACTAAATTTGTTACCTATAACCGTGAACAAATCACGAATAAAATTTATAACTAATTTATAGTTATATAAATAAGATAAAAAATTCTTAAATAAGCACAACAAAAATCAAAATAACCATAATCCTCTAATGTGTATCCTATTTCTTTATCTTCTTCACGAGCTTTGTGTGATCTAACGACATATAATAGAATTAAACACTGTTTCACCTTCAGATACGCTTTATATCAGGCCACTAAGTGGACTCAAAAAATCCAAAAAAACAAAGAGAATGATATTGTTTTTTTCTTCTAATAGTAATCCTAAAACTCTTACGAAAATCCACAGAAGAGTGATATTATATGTAAATATAATTTGCATGAAATATTTTCACTAATATGAACACATTAATTTATTTAACTACGATCATATATATATGCACGGTTGATTTCGGTTTTGTGTTCATATTAGTGACGACAATATTTATTTCTCTTTTTTTTTTCTAACAAATATAATTAATTTCGTAACTCAAACCCTATAAATTGTAAACTATCGTACAAGATTATATAATTCCGTTGAATCAAATTTATTAAAAAAACACAAAGGTAAATATTTAACAAATTGAGCAAAAACATTTTTGTACGAAGAGGATTTAAAAATCATTAATTTTCTCATCTTTTTTGTTAACAAAAAATTTGATCGACTGATCTATGATCCAAGTTATACTCCTTAAAACAATTTTTTAATCTTCTATATGTAATGGAAGATTTTCTAATTCTAATGTTAAAGTTATTAACATGATTATGTAAGCTACCAAACTAAAGTTAACTCAACCTATTAATTTTTCAGTCTACTAATTTGTTTCCGTTTAGTGTAAAACTAGTTTTAGTGTGTATTAAGTGCTATTTAATAGTAGCAGAAAATAAAAACGATTCTACAATAGTAATATAGCAAAAAGTGTTATGACACTCTACTATAAATGTGAACTTTTTTTGTTGTGGAAGCTCGCTGATATGACGGAAACACTGTGCTTGTGAGTGATATTGTAACGGTGGATCAAAACGGAACGGGAAATTTTACGACGATAACGGATGTTGGTACAGCGGCTCCGAATAAAACTGACGGTAGTGCTGGTTATTTCATTATTTATGTGACGGCTGGTGTTTATGAAGAAAATGTAGTGTTGCTAAAAGTAAGAGGTATTTAATGATGATTGGTGACGGAATTAACCGATCGGTGGTTACCGGTAACCAAAACGTCGTTGACGGTTAGACCACTTTCACCTCTGCCACTTTTAATACTTATCAGACTTAATTGAGTATGTATGTTTAGATTTGTAAAACTAAAAGAAATTCTACGTTGTTAGATAGTCAATGCTACGACAATAAATTATGTATGTGTCGAAGATTAGTTATATTTTATACTCTAAATAGTTTCTTGATTCCGATTCTTTGCTTCCCGATGAATTTCATGAGCCTGATGTTTTTATTTATTAATTTTACATTGTTTATTGTTTTGTTTGGTTTCATTTCTATCGCAACAAATTACAATAGAACACGTCGACTACAACTCCTAATTTTGTCCCTAATTCGTTGTTAAGGTACTTTACAAGGAATTAGGGACGCCACGTGGTTAATCGTGTCATGCACATCATAAGACGAAAGGAGTTGTAAAAACGTCGTAAAATTTAACAACTCCCCGTTTTCGATGTTAAGACATCGTAAAGGTAACGTTGTAAATGTCGTAACATATTGTCTGCGTCGTAAAAACATTGTAACTTAGTTGTAAATTTAACAACTAACTTACAACGCCATGTTTACAACTAATTAGAGTCGAAACTTTTTACAATGAATTAGAGTCGAAGCAGTTTACAACGAATTAAAGTCGAATTACTTTACAACTCTCTAAAGGCGAAACCTTTACAACTAATTAGGGACGAAATTTTTTACAACTACTTAAGAACGAATATTTTACAACTAATTAGGGACCATTTTTTACGATTCTTGCCAACGATTTAGGGAGGAATAATTGTTTCAAATTTTTAATTAAAATTATTAAATTATATTTTTGTAATTTAATAAATTTATGAATTGAATTAATTAAAAAAAATATGATATTAAAATATGTTTACAAAAGTAATTAAAATTTCAAATTATTTATTCGTAATAGTTCGTCGAACATGTCCGTACTAAGGTCGTCTTGATCTTCGGCAATTCGTTCGTTCAAATCGACTTCGACATTCTCTGTAGGCCTAATCCCGAGGTTCCGACGTCTAAGTTCCAAAGCCGCAGTTACATGAGGATTGCCCACAACCAAAATATCCATCATGGATTTCATTGCTGCGAATTTCTGATGCGTCGTTTGTTTTAGCGAGGCTATTTCTGCATAGGATTTGTGCAACTGACTGCGAAGCGAGTTTTCATCTATCCAATTAGACGTGACTCTCTGGACAACTTGGGCGGATCCTATTCCAATAATCCATCCATTTTTTGTCGGAGGAATCTGGAAAATTGTTTTGTTAGGGAATAATAATTATATAAATTATGTTAGATAATTAAAAGTAATTAGATTATTAAATTAAATACATGCTTATAAATCGCGTCTATTTCACGAGCACTCAATTCCACAGGAGTACCATCGGAGGATTCCTGGGAAAGCTTAGTTTGATGCTCCTAAACTGCAGCTTCAACCTGACTGTGTAGCAGCTCACACCGAGGATCAACGACGACGCCAGATTTCTTCTTGTGAGTTGCGGCGTACAATTATGGAAGCGTAGGAATCTGTCCAAATTTTTCCACCTACAAAAGGAAAATTTAAATTAATTAGTAATTTAGGTTAAATAATATTGAACAAAAAATTTTAATTTTTAAAAATACTTACTATTTGTATGGCAACTCCGTTGAAAGGCATCTGGCCCGCTGATATATCTCGTTTATACCGACTTATAGCTTACTAATTCATATGTTTTCTTTAGTCTTTTTTTTGTGTGTTTTAGAGTTTTTTCATGTACAAAACGCAAGGATACTTTGGATTCCACATGCTAAGCAAGATTGGAGCTTAACTTTGGATTTTTCCACTACGAGATAAAGGATTGATCGATCAACACAAAGATTGATCGATCGCAACTTTAAAAAGGGAAAACTACACTTGATCCATTGATCGACTTCTCATGCCTGACACGGTCGACCTTCATCCCTCTACATCGTGCGCACGATCCACTGCACGAACGAGCACTCAGAGATTGATCGAGCTATTTTAAGAAGAAGTTACGCACGATCCTTTGCACGATTTGGAAGCTTCACGATCGAATGAAGAAACGTTGATCGATCGAGCAGTTGAAGGATCGATCGATCAATGACCCTGCGAAGCAAAAACCAGATTTTCTTATTTTTGTACCAGTTCGGTTTACTTTAGAAAATTAGGTTAAAAACACGTTTTTAAGAGTTTTTGAGAGACGAAAAAAGTAGCAGACTTTTGTTGTAACCTAGAGGAGAAGAATTGAGATGTCTACACCATTGGAGAAGAATTCCTAACCCTCTATTCAATCTGTTTTGAGTTTTGAATGAATTCGTTTACAGTTCCTTGCTTGTTCTCTATCTCCATGTCTGAGTAATTCATAGTCAAGTTTAGGGTATTCTAAGGGACATAAAGGTGAGGAACAAATATGTTTTAGGTATGGAATCTCAGCCTAGAAACATGGTTAATGCCTAAATTAGAGTAGATAACTAATCTATGATCTTAGGTCACTTATTATCCCAGAAGTTTAATAAGGATCAGAACCTTTCTAGGTGAGCAACTCCTTCGCTACCAACAAGAGTTGATGCTAGGTTGGGTTGTGGACACTTAGAAACTATTAATACTGCATGGTTAGAATTCTAGAACCAACGAGAATGAGGATCTCTAGGATCTAAGCATATTGATTATCGCTGCGAGAGTAGGTTAGTCAATTGTTATTTCCTAGTCGAGAACGAAATTGCACTTGCTTGAACAGATTCCTCATCCTAACCTTGATTTCCCTATGAATACCCTAAGCTTGTTGTTTTCTAGATATTGTTTACATTAAAATTTCTTAGTTATAGTCGATTCCAATTAAAATACCCATCAACTTATCTCTAGTTAAATAATTCAATCGTTAGTGTGATAATTGGTCTTTGTGGATTCGATCCCTAAATACCATTTCGTTTGTTGTGCACTTGCAGTAGGATATAGGGTTAAAACTTGATGTATCACCCGCAGTGTGCGGCATTGCGACTGGTAACCCATCTGGACCAATCGTCTTCCGCGAGGCGGAACACTGAGCAGCTCTCCTCACCGAGGTTGGGTCTACCCAATAACTTTTCAACCCTTCCCAACACGCGTTGGTCATCTCCCTTCACCTCCCACTCGATTTTCGAGTCCGAAACTGTGTTACAAAGCCGTTTCATGGCTTTGTGGTTGAACTCATGTCAGACAGTCTCGTTGATGGAGACGTCTCAATTCCAACATTGCTAGTAAAAAAGAAAGTAATAAGGATTTAATAGATATTAATTAAATATGTTTCATAAAAAGTAATTTTAGTTTAAAAAAATAATTTACCGCGAAAATCTTGAACCACGTTATGTGAATGTAGTGCGGTGTTGATTTCCAATTTGGAGCCGCCTCCATGAAGTAGCTTTTGATGCATTGTGTGATGGTTTGCCCCACCTTGCTATCAACACCAAACCTGTAAATTTTTTAAAAATATATAATTATAAGTTATTTAAGTATAAATATAATAAATTTTAAATTTAATAAATAAATTATTATATAAATGAAAACGTACCAATAAGTACAAGTCGGGCGATCAATATGTAGAAGGGGCAAATTCTCGCGATTTGGAGCCACGAGAATATCCTCAACCCGATATTGTGCATATGGTGCATCTGGCGGCGCCACATTCGTTGGTGGAGGGTCTACGGCAACTTCTGGTGTCGGAGAAGGACCCGGAAGACTGTGACTTTGCGGCTGGGACTGTGATTGTGTCTCTGGCACAGCCGAGGAAGTCGATGATGATGCAGTGCCGTGCACGATGTCACTGTAATGGACACGGTGTATATGCTTACGGGGTGCCATATTTGTAGTACATACTATAAAATTTTTCGTATATTAAAAATTGGATCGTACTACTACATAATTTATAAATTCTAAATTCTAAATTCTGTACCTACTACATAATTTCTAAAAAACCTATACATGTTTCAAATCCTATATCATTTGTTACAAAAAAGAAATTTGTAGAGAGAAGGAGAGAGGAATACGTTAGAGAGAAGGAGGATTGTTGAATGATGGAATGAGGTTTCAAAATTGGTTTTTATATATAGGAATTATGGGGCATTATAAAAACGCTGGGCAAATAAATTTCATCGTAAAGGAGTTGTAAACATAGGGTCGAAGTTACAACGTAACGCTTGTTACGACATTGGTAACTGTGGGTGAAATGTACTGTAACGTTACATTGTATGTAATAAATTAGAAAACATCGTAAAGACGTTGTAAGGCCAAAACATTGTAAAGGCGTTTGCCGTTAACAACGCCTTTACGACGTTTTTTACTGCCAACGTCTTTACGATGTTTTGGCCTACGTCTTTACAACGTTTACGCCTCACAACGCCTTCAAGACGTAAGGCATAAACGTCGTAAAGACGTTGGCCATTAAAAACATCGTAAATTCATTGTTAACGGCCAACGTCTTTACAATATTTTCATCTTACAACGTCATAAAGACGTTTTTTACTGCCAACATCTTTACGACGTTTTCTTTTCATTTTATTCAATGTCTTTTCTGCTTATGTATATCTTTATATGTTTTCAACGACTATTTATATATTTTCAAACATAAGTAATCTATTAAATTCAAGTGATTAAAAAACTTTGATTGATATAACGTAGATTGTTGAAGATACATGAAAATAGTAACGTAGATTGTTCGTACATGTTAAACCGTAGTATCAATCAGATTCTTCACTATTACTACCATTTCCACTACTCGGATGATCACTTTCCGCAAACTCGTCACGTTCCTCGTCGTCAAGATCTTCTACATGGAGATCTTCGTATTCTCGGGTTTCCGGATCAATAAGCACCACTAGCTCTGTAGCTTGATCGGGCACTTGTATAGATGTACATGATTTTTCTTGCAACGGTAAATCTCCACCTCCAATAATTCGCCCACGGGGAGTGATGTTCACTATAGCTAACCAATTGATTCCAGACTATTTGATCATAGGATATGGAATGAAGCTAACTTGCTCTGCTTGTGATGAAAGGCTCAAATTTTTTGTATCTTAACCTCCCAGTTACATCCACAACTCCCATTTACATAACACACATTATATGAGTTATATATATAGGTTTATGTCCATTACTAAATTATGTTAAACAAATACCTGCAAGTGCTTCGTGTACATTTTTGGAAGTAACTCGGCCAAAGCAAAAGGTAGTAGTCGTTGCATGAACACATGACAATCATAATTTTTCATCCCTGTAAACTTTTGCCCTTGCTCAACACATCTTGAGAGATTCGAAACATAACCATCAGGAAACTTCACCTCTGATGACACCCAATTGAATAACACCATTTTCGCCTCCGAGACAACCTAAATATCGGAACTGGAATTTTGCCATCACTTTTGATATGCAACTCACTCCTAGAACAAATAGCTGGTAAGTCCAAACACGAATTTATGTTATCCTTTGTCCTACCAGCCACGTTCAGAATCGTATGCATGATATTCTCAAAAAAATTCTTCTCGATGTACATCACATCCAAATTGTGTCGAATCAACAAATTTTTCCAATATGGTAGCTCCCAAAATATACTCTTCTTATGCCAATTATGATGTCGTCCGTAATAGTCTGGCATATTACTAGGAACGTGCCAATTACCTCCTCGAGGAACAGTTGCCAAAGCGTAGTAATGATCCATGTTTGCTTCGATTTCCTCTCCTAATAGATACAATGGTGGGGGATACTTTACTTTAACTTTACTCCTGAATAGAGTCGTGTTCCATCGGTAGGGATGGTTAATTAGAAGAAATCAACGATGACAATCAAATCAAGACGTCTTCCTCTCATGTTTCAATTGAAATGCATCTGTCCTCCCAAGGCAATACGGACAAGCCAATCTCCCATGTGTTGTCCAACCTGATAACAATGTCGTAGGTAGGGAAGTCACTTATCGTCCACATAAGCACCGCCTTCATCGTAATTTTTTTTGGGAAAAACAATCATATGCTCGAACCCCGTGCGTTCATAACTGTTTCACCTCATGAATTAGAGGTTGCAAAAACACATCAAGAGACCGTTTCAGATGATTCTGACCAGGAACGAGTATACTTAGGAATAAAAATTCTTTTTTTATGCACATCTGCAAAGGAAGGTTATAAGGCATAAGGATTAGTGGCCACAAAGAATATTGTCTGCCAGACATTCCAAACGGACTAAAACCATCGGTGCATAGAGCAAGATAAACATTCCTAATATTCCTAGCAAATCCTTTGTGTACCATATTAAAATGTTTCCACGCCTTTGCATCTGAAGGATGATTAATCTCTCCATCCGTCTGTGAATGCTTTACATGTCATCTCATCGCATCTGCTGTCCTTTCCGACTGATATAACCTCTTCAACTTATCAGTTATTGGCAAATACCACATCCGTTGATATGGTACCTTCTTACGCCCACTCCATTGTGCCTTATATCTTGGTTTCTTACATAATCGACATTCTTGTAACAGATCATCATCTTTCCAATAGATCATACAATTATCTATACAAACATCAATGGTTTCGCAATGGAACCCAAGACTATAAACCAATTTCTGCATCTCATAATATGATTCAGCACACACATTATCTTCCGACATATACTATTTGAGCAAATCAATCCATTTATTCATGCATGACATAGATGAATTACATTCTGTTTTAATATTCATCATCCTAGCTGACAATTATAATTTAGACAGACCTTCTCTATATCCCTCATAAAGAGGCTGGTTTACAGCATCTAGCATGTTATAAAACCTTTTTGCATCTAAATTGGGTGCCTCAGAAACTATAGGTTGATGTGTATTAGTTTCCTGAAATGCATCTTTGACCATCTCATGCATCCTATCATGCTCTACAACCCCATGAATCTCATTCTGATAACCAACATCATGCAAATTACTTGATTCACCTATATTAGCATCACCATTCTTAAAATTACTACTACTTGCTTCATCATTCCCACCAACACTATCACCTTCCCATGGTGAAACCAAATGTAATAATGTGGTTCAAACCCTCTATTTAATATATGATTCCAAACAGTTTATACTCGGGTGAATTTCGTATTTATGCATTTCCGACAAGGACAAAACATCTTATCCGATTCAACCGTGATTTCGGTTTGACTAGCCTGGTGCATGAAATTTTCTGCCCTGTTCATAAACTCCTTTGTCACGATTCATGCAGTATCTCTATGCATATACATCCACTTCCGTTGCTCGAATATATCTCCACCAAAAGATATTTTTTGGATTTTTTCCCAAAACCGTTATTTTTGCATAAATTTTTTTTTTCTTCACCAAACCGATTTTTTTCCTCTCTACCAAGTTTTTTTGTTGTTGTTTGATGTTGTGATTTATGAAGAGAGTCCTCCTCCTTATATAGGCAAAAAATTAACAATGATTTTACAACGTTAAACCAAATACAAGTAATTTACAACGTATGTAACTAACCATAAATATCTAATTTGAAATTTTGTCCTTAAATAGTTGTAAACTAGTTAGTCGTAAAAGAGTTTCAAAGTAGAGATGTTTTAACTATGAAATTTGAATTTTAACAACGCATTTACAACATTCATTAGAATTTCATATTTCGTTTTTAACTCGATGTAAAAGATTTAGGTCGTAAACGAGTTGCAATTTAGGGACTAATTAACAACGATGTATTGGAGATGGCAAAGCGTTGTCAAAATGTTGTAATATCCCAACTAAGTTACAACAAAAAATTTCGTTGTCCGTTTACTCTTTTACGATGAAATCCACTAACGTCGTAAAAGAGTTGCAGAGACGTCCCAATTTTACGACGTCCCTAAAACGTTGTAAAATTCCGTCCCTAAGCTAATGTTCTCTTGTAATGACAACAACACTCTGTCTTAGCTTAAGTTTATTATAGTAATTAATAGTATGACATTTGGTTTTTGTAGATTCACTCTCTAAATTACTACTTTGTTTGCTATACACTTACGATAAAATTATAAGATTAAAACTGTGTATCAGAGAATAAATGGATAAAGCTAACAACCGCTAGCTTTGGACTTAAGGTATACTTGTTACATGTATAAGACTCGTAAAATAAGTTGGATTCGGATGAAATCAATTCTTATGTTTTTGTCATTATATCTTTCTAGCAATCCAACTAGATTTTGTTACAACACATTCAACTGGTTGACCAAAATATCAAACTCGTGAAATAAAAGATAGAAAATCTATAATACATGAGGAAGATAAAATTACTTAATGGATAGCTTAATTTGAAAGAAAAAATTAAGGGCTAATTTCAGAACCGGTACAAAAGAATTTAAAAGAATGTTGGCGAAGTTCCCATTAGAGTAAACACTTTTGTTTGAGTTTTTAGGGTACCTTAGTCTTAGGATTGTTTAGGATATGGCAATGATAGTAACATATGCAAGTATATTTCCAAGTATCATGACAAATGCATTGACTTGGGTTTTTGTTTAATGACTTACTCATACATTATGATGATTTGCATCTAAATCTTCCACCGTGTTGCTCCATGCGTGGACACATTTATGTAAACTCCTTAGCATCAACACCTTAAGGGTAAACAAATATTATTATATTTTAACGTAATATATTTACACATCTACTATAAAATTTGATTTTTTAAAATTCATTAACATATAAAAGCCGTTCATGTAAAGCATTGTTTACATAGGATGAATCACAAGGCATACCTCTAACATTACTAATGAAGAAATTTGTTTTAAGATTTAAGAACCTAGGAATCAAACGAAGAGAAAAATACCTAAACAAACTTTTCAATGTAGCTCTAGCTTTACCATCATATGTAAAATATATATGCATAGTATATTATCATTTCTAGTTCTATCAGCATAAACTTTGATTTGTAAAAAATTATCAATATGATTATTAGGCCTGGGAAAAATATGCAGAGCCAAAAAACTGAATCGAGACTAATTTGGAAAAATGAGTATTGGGTAATATCTGAAACAGAGGAAAATATTTGATAGGTCCTCTTCGTCTATAGCCATGGAAATTAGGTTTTACCTGGTACCGAACCGATATTTGAATAGATACCCGATTGAGCCGAATATATGTAGATATATATGGGATTTTATGGTTATTTTTTGAATTTTTTAAAAAGTATTTAGGTATTTTTGGGTAATTGGGTATTTTTTGAGTAAATAATTATATTTCGGGTATGCAATAATTGAATATATAGTGAAACCAAAATATTTTGTCTAATATTTATATCCGTTCCAAGCAGAACCAATACTGGAACCGAACCAAATTATATTCGGTTGTTAAATGGATACAAATATATGGATCCGAACCGACCTTGAATCAAACAAAACCCGAACTAATATGTATGCGATTTCTAAATAGGTATAAGCTTGACTTGAATGTGAAACCAGCGGAACACGTATATGAAACTAGCAGAACTCGGATCATGAACCCACGAGGTTGTGCAATTTTCGTGAATCAGATGTTGATTTATATATATATATATATATATATTTAACAAGCTGACAAAAAACATTCTTGTTTAAAGAGGATTCCAAGAACATTAACTTTCAGTTTATTATGTATATTTCAGCATCTACAATAAACTTTGTGTTTGGTAATACAAATTTCATTTGGTCAAGTGATAAAGTGTCACATATGCTGTTTTCTTTCACCCGAACTCATTTCAAGGAATTGTTTTTTTGCCACATGTGATACTATTGAAAGGTTTTTATTTTGGGGGACATGAGTTGGATAAAGATTAGGTTTTTATCGATTAAATTGTTGACAAAAAGTAATAAATTTACAGCAATTTATTAATATGAAATTACTTTATAATTAATAAATAAAACATATTCATAGTACATACGATACTAGAAAACAAAAATTAAGTTACAAAGAACAAATCAAGAAAATTAATTTTGAAACTTGTGGAAATCACACATATATATAAGAAAAGAGAATATTGGCCAAAGTCTATTGAAACGTATATGAAAACAATTTTGATTTAAGCTTTGGGCTTCTCAGATTGAGTAGTGGTGTTGCAAGGATAATAACAGTCGCAACTATCATTCCAAATATGATGACATTCGCATCGAACTGGATTCTTTTTTAATGCTCTACGCATACAATCAGATGGTTCACATTTATATGCTCCCAAGGCTGGATGATGCCGCTCAATGGCAAGACACAACTTTTGCTTCTTGTTACCACCAACACCTTGTAATATAAACCACCATGTTAATTGAATTGAAGATTTTCAAAAAAAAAATTGCAAATTTTTTAAAACTTTATCTTTATCTTTTCGAGTTATTAATAACAACAAAATCTAGAAGTCCATTTGGTTAAATATTGACATTCTCTATTTTTCAGAGAAGTTTGATTTTAGAGAGTTGTGTAATTTAGCGTGATATTATTTGAAATTAAGATAGTTTGAGTTATGATTCAGACATTGTTGACAACAATAAGAAAATCAACTACAAAAATAGTGACATGTTACCTTGGGCATTAATCAAAACGAGTGATATGATGAGAATATAAGAAATCGCTATCAAAGTAGAACTTCTCATTATTCAATATAAAAAAAAATTTGGATAAGGCTAAAAACAGTTATTTGCAAAAACTTATTGTTTATAAATATTTAATTGGAATAAGCAGATGCAATACAATATATACATATATTTCTATAAAAATAGGAAAGCAAGAAAAATGCTAAATCCAGAGATTCATCATTCATTTTTAGAAATTGTATTTTTAGAGATATTCTCGTTCTTTCATGAAGTCCATAAATTCTTAGAATTCATACAATTTTAGAATAACTTTTTGAACCTTATTTAGCTCCCTCAAACTCCAAATAATATCAAGCAAAACTACATGCTATTTTAAAATCAAATTAAAGTAAAAATATTATTGGTGTGGACATTTAACTATTTAACCAAATATACTTTTTCTTAGAATTTCCAATAATATTATATTAAACTATTATATTTTAAGAATTATAAAAATATTAGTCCACATATTATGTGTCACTTGTGAACAAATCATTTTCGTTAGTATGAATTTCT
>JAKUCM010008309.1:0-28562 GCA_023374145.1 Lepidium sativum
ACTTAAAGTTATTATATTTAACAGACAAAATCTGGAATTGTCCATTGCTTAATTTGAGAGATTAGTACTAAACCTGATTGAATTGACTCGGTATTATGTATACTATTTATATTAATATTTATAGAAAATATTCCACGTATTACGCAGGTTGTTGGTGTATATTTAATATTTTTATTATAAATTTCGTAAGCATTTTTTAATTATATAATTAGATTTTAGTTAGTTGAATCAAGTTGACAATAGTTCACGTCGTTGATGGTTTCGGACATATTTTTTGGATTTAGTCGGCTACTAGTTTTCGTTATTTATTTGCTAAAGAATTATTGAAATTTATCGTATTCATACACAAATTACAAAACTATGTATATGATGATAATAAAGAATATGAGTTTAAATTTGATTAAGACAAAAATAATGGTGAGTTTAGACTCAGAATTTGAATATAACATCATATACTAATTTTCTTTTATAATTCAGATAATTAAGTTCAACATATACTATAAATTCTAATCAGTGGATAAAATTAACCCAATATAACTTCACTATAGGATCAATTTATAGGACCTAATAATTTTTCAAAAAATAATTTGTTAGAATTGTTGATATATAAAGTGTAGAAGCGCACAACTCGAATTCCGTACAACCAACTATAGCCTTGTTCTCTCACATACCTACTTAAAATAACATCAATCCTATAATTGAGATGACAATTAACCCTTATAATTAAAATAATTTTTTGTAGTAGTACATATTAGATACATGGATTGTGAGAGTTCTAGTAATACCAAGTGTATTTGTTTCTCTTAAATCAATTTTAATAATTGAGTTGGCGCAGAAAGAAGAATTATTTTGTTGTTTTCCATTTCGAAAACGACCCTAGAGGTTTTTATTAAAAGAATATTAGGTCATGTTCCTCATTTTTCTTTCTCAATTTCTTTTGATATTTTCGATAATTTACATTCCTACTAAGTCTTAACATTCAACTTATTAATTTATAGAATTCAACTATATATATTCGGTCAAAATATTTTATGGTGCAATTTGGACCATATATATTGATAAATTAAATTTTCCCAAAGTAGGATTAAATTTTTCAAAATTCCTTAACTAAATAAACTTTCGTTTGTCGTATTTCCTATTATATAGAACTTACAAACTTAAAAGAAAATAAGTATGACGCCAGAAGAATTTTTAGGAATCTTTCAGCTACTCACGTGAAGGTTGAAGCAGTGTTATGGTCAATGGAATCCTTGCTTGCTCTACATATTATGGAAGTGGAGTTTTGGACAGATTGCGAGATAGTGGTACGGATCATGGATCAACCAGACGAGTGGACTGCTTTTATTTTAAATCAAGAGGAGTTCTCGCAATTGTGCAAACATTAGCCCCACTTAGTTCATTATGACCTCACATTTTTCCATATATTATTTTCATTATGCACCTAAAGGAGGAGGCGTATGAGATGAAAATCTCACATACGGTTCTGAAACGGAGAATTCGTTAAAGCGAATGATGACCGTAACGGATGTCGGCTCAATCTGAAGGAAATTATGCAGAAGCATTACATAATTATTCTTTATTCTCTGTTTTTTCTGTGTAAGTTATTTCGAAGCCTATTAATCATAAAGCGGATTCCCTACCTTATCGAGTTAGAAAATTCATTTATGATCGACAATATTATTCATCTAAATATTATTACTCTTCTCGAAAATAAAATAAAATGAGAATAGGACTTCATTTATTAGTAAAAACATAGAAAATATATATCATGTAGAATTGTGTGTAAAGAAAATCTAACCACCTATATATATATATTTTTTAAAACATTCTATATCCATTATAAAGTGTTTTGATATTTTCAAAATAGAAAAAATGGTGCTATATTACATTAATTGGGCTAAGCCCATATACTTCTCGATTAATGCCATAGATTTCTTGATCCGGCCCATATATTTCTCGATCAGGGCCCATATATTTCTGGATTAGGCCCATTATTTCTCGATCAGGGCCCATATATTTCTGGATTAGGCCCATTATTTCTCAATTACATATTGATCCAAACGAAGCTGTATCGATTTAGAGCTAAAGCGAAGCCTACATTTTGGTCGACTCATCATCACTCAGAGAGAGAAGAGAAATGTCCACCGAAACCAAACCCGAAGAGGACCCGGAAACCCATTCTAAGATGGATATTCCCGGAGAAGAACCTCTTGGTAAGCTTACCGCCGACGAAGACAACGACGTCGTTTCCGATGCGTCTGCGACGGAGACTGACATTTCACTCTCCCCTAGTCAATCGGAGCAAAATCCTGAAGAAGACGGCCAAAACTCTCTCGATGACCAATCGCCATTAACAGAGCTTCAGCTTCCCCATCTCCCTCCTGCTGCTGCTGCTACTGCACCTCTTCCAGTCGATACACGCATCTCTGAATCGCTCGGTGAAGGAGAATCTTCCGATTTGGTACCTGAGCAACAATCGCAAAACCCCAATGTGACGGAGCCTGGTCCTAAGGCAAGAAAACGTCGTCGTAGGAAACGATTTTTCACGGAGATTAATGGGAATCCAGCCTTTTCCAGAAACCGCCGCAATAGTGTGGGGAAAGAGGTTGATTCCGAAGCCCTAATCGCAATGTCTGTAGGGTTTCCGGTTAATTCGCTAACGGAGGAAGAAATTGAAGCTAATGTCGTTTCGATTATTGGAGGTAAAGATCAAGCGAATTACATCGTTGTGAGGAACCACATTATCGCTCTGTGGCGATCCAATGTCTCGAATTGGCTAACTCGAGATCACGCACTCGAATCAATACGTGCTGAACACAAAAACTTAGTTGATACGGCTTACAATTTCCTTCTGGAGCATGGTTATATCAATTTCGGTCTAGCTACAGTTATTAAAGAGGCGAAATTGCGGTCAATTGATGGCATAGAGCCGCCTAATGTTGTGGTTGTAGGGGCGGGTTTATCCGGTTTGGTGGCTGCTAGACAATTGTTGTCAATGGGGTTTAGGGTTTTGGTTCTTGAAGGTAGAGATAGACCGGGCGGGCGAGTTAAGACCCGGAAGATGAAAGGTGGTGATGGTGTTGAAGCAATGGCTGACGTTGGTGGAAGTGTTCTCACCGGAATTAATGGGAATCCGCTTGGGGTTTTAGCGAGGCAACTCGATTTGCCTCTTCATAAGGTTAGAGATATTTGCCCATTGTATCTCCCCAATGGTGAGCTTGTTGATGTTGGTGTTGATTCTAAGATTGAGGCATCGTTTAATAAGTTGTTGGATAGAGTTTGTAAGCTTAGACAGTCGATGATAGAGGAGGTTAAATCAGTAGATGTGCCATTGGGAGAAGCACTTGAAACATTTCGATTGGTTTATGGGGTTGCTGAGGATCCCCAAGAGAGAATGCTCTTAGATTGGCATTTAGCTAATTTGGAATATGCAAATGCTACATTGTTAGGAAATCTTTCAATGGCATATTGGGATCAAGATGATCCGTATGAGATGGGCGGTGATCATTGTTTTATTCCAGGTGGGAATGAGATATTTGTACATGCTTTGGCGGAAAATCTTCCTGTTTTCTATGGGAATACTGTTGAGAGCATCAGATATGGAGGCAACGGGGTTATAGTTTATTCTGGAGATAAAGAGTTCTACTGTGATATGGCTCTTTGCACGGTTCCACTAGGTGTTCTGAAGAAAGGTGCGATCGAGTTTTATCCTGAGCTTCCTCAGAAGAAGAAAGAAGCGATACAGAGACTGGGATACGGATTGTTGAACAAAGTTGCGATGTTGTTTCCGTATAACTTCTGGGGTGAGGAGATCGATACTTTTGGGCGATTAACTGAAGATTCAACTACAAGAGGAGAATTCTTCTTGTTCTACAGCTACTCTTCTGTCTCTGGCGGACCATTACTTGTAGCACTTGTAGCTGGAGACGCTGCAGAAAAATTTGAGACAATGTCGCCTATTGAGTCTGTAAAACGGGTCTTGCAGATACTACGTGGAATCTATCACCCAAAAGGAATCGTTGTTCCTGATCCAGTTCAATCCCTTTGTTCTAGATGGGGACAAGACAAGTTTTCATACGGTTCTTACTCATATGTTGCAGTCGGATCATCAGGAGATGATTACGACATTTTAGCTGAGAGTGTTGGTGATGGAAGAGTGTTCTTTGCAGGTGAAGCGACTAACAAACAATATCCAGCTACAATGCACGGAGCCTTCTTAAGTGGAATGAGAGAAGCAGCAAACATACTTAGAGTTGCCAGAAGAAGAGCATCATCATCAGCTTCAAACCCGGACCAGACCAACATTGACAAAGAAGAAGATGAAGAAGAAAACAGATGCTTGGATCAATTATTCGAGACACCTGATCTAACATTTGGGAATTTCTTAGTGTTGTTCACTCCGAATTCGGATGATCCTGAATCCATGTCATTGTTGAGAGTTCGGATCCAAAGAGAGAAACCTGAATTGGTTGATTGGCTTTACGGTTTAGTGAGTAGGAAGCAAGGTTTTGAGCTAAGTGAAATGGAAGGAGATGAGTTGAGAAATGAGTACTTGCGTGAGAAGTTAGGGCTAAGTCCTGTCCCAAGGAAGAGTCTGTCACAAGATGCAGATTCAATGATCTCTTCGCTTAAAGCTGCAAGATTGAATCGACAGATCTTTGATTAGTAGAAATTTAGGTTTATATTACTAGTTTCTTGTTTGTAAATTGCTATTCTATTTTTTCTTATGTAAAACATTTCGATGACCCAAGGAAGAAGGAAACAAAGAATGCATCCAATAACAGTATGCTAATTGTTAATGTATTAAATTGACACCCAAATCCACTGAATTATCATGTTTAATACTAATGTTATTGTATTGCATTTTCACAAGTCTTAATAATAATGAGTACTGTTTACAGTTTTTTTTTCTATATTAATCTTGCTAATTAGTCAGGCACCATGTTCCATGTTCTATTTTTCCCACTACACAAATAGATTATAAAAAGATTTTAGGGTGGATTTTACTATAGATCGACAATTGTTAGATAAAAAAAAATCTACAATAAAATAACTTTTATTTTGCAAATCATGATCAATTAATATATATTTTTTATTTTTTTAGTGTATATAATGGTAAAAAGATTTTAAATGCTTATGACACTTGCCTAGTTTTTTTTCTCCGTATGACAGTTAGGATGATCTAGCTAATGACTGATATATATGGTTCAATTCTTATCTTTTACCTATTTAGTAGATTAAATATGAATTTTAATGATTGGGTTAGACTATGAATTGAATTTTGTCAATCCAATTTTTGACAAAAAAAAATACAGTCTGAATTTCGATGAATGATCTAGGAGGTTAAAATTGGATCCGTTCAGATTTGACTGTTTGCAGCATGGGAGCAGATTACCCAAAAAATCGACAAAAAGATATTGGAACATCGATTTGGAAGAGATGGTGAGAGCAGGAGTTCATGAGTTACCGGACATGTCAGTTTTACGTATCCCATTTGATATCTTCGTAGACTAACTGATCTTTCTATCAGTTAATGAAAGAGCCCAATGCAAGTCCTTGTACAATGCTCAAGGCTCTAGGCTGAGTAGCAGGAGCAACTTTTGATCTACCGAACTGAACTAAGAGCGTTTGGTAATCTCAGGTATGAGGATTTTATCAAGAGGATGGTTTTGATTTGAAATTTTGGGTTAGGAGTTTTACTTATTTGTTTAGATGAATGTTAACTTGAGGGAATCTTAGGGTTTGTTCTGAAATGTTGATTGTAATGCAATTGGGAATTGGTAAAGCTTTTAACTTTATGCTTCTGTAATTTACTGAGTTGAAACGAAGTAATGTGGTTGATTTTTTTTTTTCTCATTTGGCTATCGAATTCTGAAAATTGTTAATTCATTGGTGCTTGAAATTGGCTTTCATGTTTCTGCAACCAAATCGTTGTTCTTTGTGATTTATTTTGAGTTGATGTAAATGCTATTAGAGACCTTGCTTTTGCATTGCTTTGTTTGTTTTGTTGGGTTTTCATGAAAGGATTATAAGCTTGATTTGAATACAGATTTTCATGAAGAAATTGTGTTGCATCATTGTTGAGCAACAAGCATTTGGACATTGTGTTGCTAATGACTTTTGGTTTGGGTTCTTGTTATATTGTTTCTGGTTTTGGTTTATTTGCGCGTTTCAATGTGTTAGATTCAAAGAACAATTTGAGTTTTATTGTTTCATACTTGATCGGGTCATGGATTGATTTTAATGGGTTATTTTTGATATGTTCCATTTCGAAAATTTGTCCGAATCCGGTATAAATTGAAGCCATGAGGGAGATAATCTAGTTGAAACTTTGTAGCCATTAGGGAATGATTGATTTTTCTAATGTTTGTCGGTTGAAATGCATAAAATGGATTAGTGTATGTTATGGAAAAGTTATAACAAAATTAAATAATTAACCTATCATTTATATCAAATTATTATATGTGTACTTGACTACATAAATTTCAACTTGTTAAAAGTAAAAAGTTCTTTTTAGTTAAAGAGAATAAATTTGGTCAAAAATCAAGTCTTCTCTACAATTGGTTAGATTATGATTTTGGATTGTGCAAGGCATAATAGTTGTAGTTGTATCCTGAGATTCAGAACGCCATGCATCCGTCACACTACGAGGCGTTTACAGAATTAAAGAGATTTGTCTCGCCTCAACAAATCTCATTCCTAATTCTTGTATTGGTGTAATATATTTTTTATGTTTATCTATTTTTTCCATGAAATTTTTTCATAAATTATCAGTTTGTTTAATTATAATAATTGCGTTCCTACAATAAGAAATAATCAATTAAGAAGCTGGAAGAGTTACAAAACATTAGAAGCAATGAAGCAAATAGGAAACTAATAAAGAAATATTATAGATCAGCTAAGGAAACAAAATTGTAGTGGAACTAAAAATTTTATGTGCTCGACTCTAACCCAAAAGATACAGTAAAACCTCGATAATTTAATAATGTTAGAATTTTGAAAAATTATTAATTTAGAAAAATGTTAATTTATCTATAAATAGTATAAATAAATAAGTATTAATTTATAGCCTTTTTAGTTATTTTTCTTTAAAAAATATAATTTGAGAATATTTTTGACTATAGATTACCGATACTATATATACATATATTTGAATTTATGATTAATGACCTCAACTGTCTTATTTCAACAACCTATAATACTATTAAAATAAAAATAATAAATATTAAAAAAACTAAAACTTAATTAAATTTTGGTTATGACTTGTTATATTACAGCATCATAATCCAAAAATAGAACCTAAGAACCGTTTTACAGAGTTGAGCTATATATATATATATACATATGTAAAGTTAGATGATTATTGATTTATGATGTTATTGTGAGTATATTTTTACATAAAGATTTCAAAATATTATTATCTTATTTATTTATTAAATTTGGTCAAATTTTACATTGACTCAACTTGAGACCAGATAACATCATATCATATAATAATTGTATAAATATTATTAGTACATTATTTTATAGACATGTGAATGATGTATAATTTAGTTATTTTATCAAAACAAATCAGTAAGGAGGCTTTATGAGAGCAAATCTGATTAACTTTTTGTTTACTAAAGATATTATACGTTTGCCGAGGACAGCTGGCCCAGTGGTGTAGTCATTTTATAAATTTTCATGGCACCAGAGATCTAATCCTCTACCTTAGGAGTGAGATTTAAAAAAGCCAGTAGACTAGTTGACAAAAAAAAAAATATTATACTTTTTATAGAACAAAAGTTAAAAAAATAGAATAAAATTATATACCTAATTCTTTAGGTTTAGGTTTCAACCGAGAAATTCTTTTTCGGTAAAAAACAAAAGTTACAAAGTAATGTGGTAATTCATGCGGAGATCCACATTGTGCGGTAGATTGCAAATACATTTATAAAGAAAGAATTACATGTAAAAGATTACTAGTTGTACAAAAAAATGTTTAGATTATATATAAAAAGATTACTAGTTGCACAGAAAAAAATTTTAGTCACTTTTTTTTTTAAATTTTTAAAATGAACTGTAAAAAGTAAAAACTATCAAATTTTTTTTAATTAGAGGGTTATAATGGTTTAACTAATAATTAATTTCTAGATTATAAAAAGATTTTAGGCTATGGATCGAGTTCGATTTGATTGTTAAAAAAACTTGAAGTGTAAGAACTATTTTTTTTGTCAAACATTAGATTAATAAGACCCGATTTATAACTTAAAACTCACACTTATATATTTTTTTTTTTATTATAATATAGTAGAGAAAAAATAAACTTATGATATCAAGTCATTAGTTGGATCATTCTAACCACATGACGATTATAATAACTAATTAATTTATGAAATTTGTAAAAAGTTTTGGACTTGATACCACTACTCAAAAAAGGACTTGATATACACTATTTTCCTTGTTCAAAAACTTATCCGCATAGCCGATTAATCTTTCGTATAGGCGCTAGACAGTGACCAACCAAGTCGATTAATACCGATATAGTTGTTAAAATCTGTTATTCAATTAGTCCCCGCGTAATCCAAATAATCTTCAC
Organism: Lepidium sativum; assembly: GCA_023374145.1. Lineage (NCBI taxonomy): Eukaryota > Viridiplantae > Streptophyta > Magnoliopsida > Brassicales > Brassicaceae > Lepidium > Lepidium sativum. Next base: position 8,579 of record JAKUCM010008309.1, read on the forward strand.
CTAATCAGATGTATGTCGAAATAATATTATTAATATTATATTTTTTTAAATTCATTAAATTTTTTAACAAAAATAAAACAAATTTTAATCATATACATCAAATTGTATACAAGTTAAATATTATTTTGATATTAATTACAGCTAGCAAATTATATATAATGATATTTGTTCTAAGTTATAGTTTTTAGAATGTTTAATTGACTTCAAGTTAGCAATACATGACTCATACAAAGTCATATAACCATTACACTAACTTAATTATTTAATTGCGTATAATATATATAATATATAAGACTAAATATATATAAATACTTTAAAACTAATTTTCAAATACTCTCTAATATATATCTACTTTTAATAATTTGTTAGATAGAATCCAAACGAATGCGTAAGCCTAACGAAATTTTGAACATAGTTACTTTCTAGGAATAGGTTTCACTTTTCGACAAACATAGATTTTTCTTTTATAAGTTCAATCATTTGTAAATGGCTCTTAGCTTAGTGGCAGGCGGTAAATCCACATCAGACAGCTCATTTGCACAATCAGGGATCAAATCCTTCCGCCTACATTATATAGAAATTTGGTTATTGGACCGGGTGATTGTGGTCCAATATAATTTGCCGTTGACAAAAAAAAATTCAATCATTTAAAATTTAAAATCTTAAAGTGTATAATTCCTGACAGTGGACAACCTCCACTATATGTACTATAAGATTGACCACGATAGACAACGTATAAAGAGAAAGAGTTTACAAGGAAAATAAAACAAAACAAAAGTAAATATCTTCTTCAATATAGCCAGAAAATATGATTTGCTGCATAAACTAGTATACATAGCTATTAATAAATTGACATCAAACTTTTATTAATAAAAAACAAGAAAATATTAACAAAAAGAAGCAAACAAATATATTCTTATATAAAAAAGAAGCAAACAAATATTAGGTGTCAAAGATAAAAAAAAGTAGATACATATAGAGCAATGAGTTTCAATTATGTTTTTTTTTTTCCTGTTTTTATTATGAATTTAACTTGCTTATTTGACCATATTTATTATAAGGAAATATATATATACATTTCTAAATAGTTGAGTGTTACCACATTTCATTTCTCTATCCAAATTCGATTTTATGAAACTGCGTTCACTCTATATAATTTTATATTGTTGACAAAAAAATTATTGGAGTCGTGTCTTTGGTCAAATAATTAAACTCGTCTATGTGATCTTTCTTCGCCAGAACTTGATTATGAGAAATTGTATAGTCTCGCGTGATATTGTTTAAGAGAAGATTTTAAACTTTTTTGGGATTATTATCAATTTTGTTCAATTAAATTATTGGCTAAAGCCGAGGACAGATGAACTAGTGGTGTAGTCACTTTACAAATCCTCAAGACACCAGAGATCGAACCTCCTACCTGCAATTGTAGGAGGGGATTTAAAAGTCATTATTGGCTAGAAAAGGAAGGCATTACATGATTTGTTAACAAATAATACATCAATTATTAATTTTAAAAAATCAAGTACAAATTGTTTGAAGTTTGAACTAAACACTTGGATTAAAAATATGTATGTATGACTACGAACAAGATTAAACAGGGATTATTAGTGGCCCCAAAAACTATACGTTTTATATAAACTGAATATGAAACTAATCTTCATAACAGGTCATTAATCTTAAAAATAATGATTTAAAGTGGATATACTCTCGTTGACCATATCATTAGAATCAATAAGGAAGATTTTACAGATTCACAGATGCGATCGTTAAGTAACACTTGATTAAATAAATAACACTTGATTAAATTTTAGTTACGTTGACAAATTTTTGGTTAGAATAGTTTCACGGTGAATTAACCTATAATCCATACGAAATACCAAACAATTTTTTATGTTAGTAACAAACAATTCTTTGCCTGATTGATACAATAGCTATGTACATCTATAATTTTTCTAGAGCACTAAATATTTTCCAACCAAATTTTATTCTGAAGTTTTTATTTAATATTTTTTTTTTCCAAGAGCACTAAATTTTGTATCAAATTAAGCTTTATACTTATTTTCTAAAGTCAGAATACTTTTACTTTATCTATAAAATATTTATAATTTATTATGTTTCTATATAATATATTAAATTTTAACAGTATTCATTTATTATATTCTATTATAATATCATATAAGAGTTATTCGACTGATTTTATTAACCAAACTAAAAAAAATAACAAAAACAAAAACAAACCAAATCTGTTTAAATCGAATATAAACTACTTTGAACTAAAAACCAAACTTTGGTTTAGTTGAATTCAACAAGAATTTTTATGTAAGCAATTAAATTAAATCGAAGTTAAATCAAACTCAAAATTAAACTGAAATACCAACCCTAGTTTTAATTTTAATGTCTATGCTTTGAAGGACCACACACTTTGGTATTGCACAAAACAAAACATAAAGATTATACATGATACTGACAATTCATACTTTAATAACCATGACTTTACATTTTGTTTGATTTTGATATAATGGATTGTAATTAACTTGATTCAATGCAGCCTCTATTAAAGACTTATGGTTTGAAGTTTGAACTTCGAAGTAAAATATCTAATAAGCCACATGACTATGCCAGTGAGTTTTTGTATTCGTGGGATTAATAGAATTTGTTTAGATCAATATTATTTTGAATAAAAAAATGTCATTGCAACGTTTTTTTGTCAACTATCGTATTGACTTTTAAATCTCACTCCTAATTCTGAAAATAGGAGGTTCGATCCCTAGTGTTTTGAAAATTTGTAAAGTAACTACATAATTGGTTATCTGTCCTCAACATTATTGCAAAAAGGTATTAAATAATATTTAATTTATTATAAATATGTTAATGATTTCTCATCTTTTATAAGTAACGCTTGTACACTCAAAGTCTTATGAACTCTCACTTCAAAACATGGCAGAACCATCTTTAGCTCGCCTTTCTCTTTTATTCTTTGGCTTCCTCCTAACCTTCGCCACATATACTTGGGTCTCTGGACCCGACTCAGGCTTCTTATTCAGTACCCGGGTCCGGAAAACTCTCGGGTCGGGTCCCAAAGTCCACGTTGACCACTCCCACACAAAGCCTCATCATCCACTTGATCCATTAACGGTGCAAGAGATAGAGAGAGTTCGAACCATCCTCGTTGGTTATGATCCTCGTTTTAGTTCCGGTTTGGCTACGATTCATACCATGGCTCTTGACGAGCCGGATAAGGCACGTGTAGTCCGTTGGAAGAAAGGGAATAGGCTTCCGTTGAGACGAGCTCATGTCGTGGCTTATTGGAGTGGTCAAACTCATGAGATAACGGTGGATCTTGATTCGGGTCGGGTGGTTTCTGATTTGGTTAATCCGACTTCAGGGTATCCGACTCTTACCATGAACGACGTCTTCGCGGCCTCGCAGGTATCGATGGTTTTGTGTGAATAGATAAGAATGTTTTCTGATTCCGGTTTAGCTTAATGGATTACTTCCTTCCAACATATATCGAAGTGAAGACAAAGTATGGATAAGTTTTGTCTGGCTGTGATCGTTTATTAGTTATAGCCCCTTTTCTTCGCATGAATTTAGCTTTTTTTCGATATATACATTCATCAATTAGATCGATAAAATCTGATCTAAACTTTAAATTTTATTGCGCGTTGTATATTTACTTGAAGTCAAATTTTGATGGAATAGATTCCAGAGTAGACATTAACTAGAAATTAGGAGAAATGTTTTTGGTCAAGTTAAATGTTTATTTCTGAAACTTTTATTATTATTATTACTTTTAGTATTATTATTCGATTTTCAAATTGTGTTTGTTGATCTAATTGTTAAAAAGAAGAATTTAGATAATAAATCAGATTTTGTCGATCTAATTGAAGAAAAAAACGTGAAACCCATGACCAAACGGCAGATTCCATGCTTCTTAACCGGTTTAATATTAATTTTGTCATACGTCAACATTTCAGATTCCTCTAAAGAACGTGGAATTCAACCGGTCGATTGAAGCACGTGGAGTTAAATTCTCCGACTTAGCTTGCATCACACCATTCGCAGGATGGTTTGGACCAGAGGAAGAAGGACGTAGAGTCATAAGAGTCCAATGTTACACATTGAAAGATACGTCCAACTATTTTATGAGACCACTAGAAGGTCTTTATGTTATGGTCGATATAGACAAATTAGAGGTTATCAAGATCATCGATAAAGGTCCTATTCCGATTCCCAAAGCTTCCGGTACAGAATACCGGTTTAGTGCTTCGAATAAACCAGTACATATGGATCCAATCAATGCTATTTCTATGGAACAACCGGATGGTCCGAGTTTTAGGGTTGAAGATGGACATTTGGTTAAGTGGGCTAATTGGGAATTCCATATTAAAGCTGACCAACGAGCCGGTATGATTATATCTCAAGCCACGGTTCGTGACTCCGAAACAGGTAATTTAACAAAATTATTGTGTTTCCCTTTCAGAATTTTACGTTGTAATTAAGATTTCTGAAAGAAAGAAAACATATGACTATGAAATTAAATAATATATATGACTATGATCCTTTAATCATGAATACTAGATTATATGAAATTATATGTTAAGTCATTGTCATCATGATTCATTATTATCATAAAACCATTAGTTTTTTCTTTCACACCTATTATTTGGATCAATCCATAATTTAAATGTTGAATTTTATGATGTAGTTAAACGACTATTTAGAATAAAATTTTAGTGAGAAATATTGTTAAAGTTGACGTTTAACCAAAAATTTTATCTTGAATCTTCTATATCTTTTTCATTGTATAGCTCGTGACTTTTGCTTTGTGGACTTTCCACTCTTTGGATGGCTTCATTATCATTGAAATAAGAATTTTAATTGCTAAAAAATAATAGACTATGGTTTCAATTTTAACTATGTCAATGAAGTCAACAATTTTAAGTAACTATCATCATGATTCTTGAGTTGGCCATGAGATTAAGTTAGAGAACTCACAAGGCTTAATGTCTATTTCTGTGGTGAGAACAGGTGAACCAAGAAGTGTGATGTACAAAGGATTCCCATCAGAGCTATTTGTACCATACATGGACCCTGAAGAAGGATGGTACTACAAGGCTTATATGGATGCAGGCGAGCTTGGTTTAGGACCAACTGCAATGTCTCTTGTGCCTCTCAACGATTGCCCTCGAAATGCCTACTATATAGATGGCGTTTTTGCTTCTCCAGATGGAAAATCTTTTGTTCAACCTAATATGATATGCTTGTTTGAACGCTATGCAGGTGATATTAGTTGGCGACATTCTGAGATTCTCATCCCCAATGTAGATGTATGTCTCTCTTTCTTGGTTCGGTTCGAATTTGATTTTTCTAAAAATTTAGTATATATGTTTAGATTTTGGTTTTTAGGTGAATTATATCTTCTATTTTTTCAAACAGTGGATTGAGTTTCGGTCATGTTTGTTTTGATTCGGTTTTTGGGATCAATTAGGCTATTGAATCGGGTACTTATGGCTCGGTGTAGATAGAATTGGTTCGGTTTTTTTCTGGATTGAACACTCCTACTAAGGATAGTTATAAAGATTTATATCTCTTGCTTTGAATGAAAATTTATTTCTAAATTGACAACTTAACAGATTAGGGAGTCGAGGCCAAAAGTTACATTGGTTGCTCGAATGGCAACTTCAGTCGGAAATTACGACTATATTTTCGATTGGGAGTTTCAGACTGATGGTTTGATCCGAGTTACGGTATGTCAAACATTGTTTTAATTTTTTTTTGTATATGAATAAATCTTCTTTCAAAACCCATTTTCTTATAGTTTAATGTTATTTTTAGGTCGCGGCTTCCGGGATGTTAATGGTGAAAGGAACACCTTACGATAATGTAGATGACTTGGGTGATAAAGAAGATGATGCTGGACCATTGATCTCTGAGAATGTGATTGGAGTTGTTCATGATCATTTCATAACGTTTCATTTAGATATGGACATTGATGGACCAAAGAACAATTCTTTGGTTAAAGTTCATCTAGAGAAGCAGAGAGTTCCAACGGGAAAATCACCAAGAAAGAGTTACTTGAAAGTTAAGAAATATGTTGCCAAAACTGAGAAGGATGCCCAAATCAAATTAAGTCTCTATGATCCCTATGAATTTCACATTGTGAACCCTAACCGAAAGTCTAGGCTAGGGAATCCGGCTGGTTATAGGATTGTACCGGGTGGTAATGCAGCAAGTTTACTTGATCAGGATGATCCACCTCAAATTCGAGGTGCATTCACCAACAATCAGGTATTTAAAATAAGATTCTGATGATCTTCAATCTCGGTTTATGACTTGTTTTATTTAACCGATCGGTTTTTGTTGGTTTTAGATATGGGTGACTCAGTATAACCGGTCAGAACAATATGCCGGAGGAGTTCTAATTTACCAAAGCCATGGTGATGACACACTACAAGTTTGGTCAAACCGGTATGTAACTAATTACGGAATTAATCAATAATCAAGAGGAATGCGTTAGAATGTCTCACCTATATAGGAAAGATGGAAGTTTATGAGTTTTCAATTCAAAACCAATTTTGATGATTAGTATATGGTTCATAAACTTTTTATATCACTTCATAAATCTTCATTTTTCCGATGTGAGATATTTAATACGCGCGCCACCATACCAGTTGAGTCATATGGTTTCTGATTTGAGACGGTGTTTTATATCTTGACTATTTTGTGATGAAACAGGGACCGTTCGATTGAAAACAAAGACGTAGTGTTGTGGTACACACTAGGGTTTCATCATGTACCTTGCCAAGAAGATTATCCAGTTATGCCAACTGTCGCAGCTAGCTTTGAACTTAAACCAGCCAATTTCTTTGAATCCAATCCGATTCTTGGAGCCGCACCTTTCTTTGAAAAAGATTTACCGGTCTGCAGACCATTTGCTTCGTCTTGATTGGTTATCTCATGTAGTTCTAGATCAGATCATATGTCCTGATTAGGCTAAACCAACGTACGCTTGTTCAAGTTTACTGTCGTTCTGTCTGTTTGTAACAATAGCAAAATGTCCAACAAATGATTATTCTTAGAGAGACCCATTACAAAAAATCGTTGGTGCGTCATTTTAGTTTTAAAACCAACTTGGAGATATCATCTTGTTATATTTACGCTGGTTGGTTTGTGTGTACAATATTTTCGTTACTATTATCATAAAACTCGAGGACTCAACTTTGAAGATTGATTTTCCACCAGTACCGTGCTAGAATTATATGGGTCTAAGACGACTAAAAAAAATACTTGTAATGTAATTTTTTTAATGGTATATATATAATTTAGTTTTAAAATAGAGAAAACGTTCTATTTCCACCACATATGTTTCATATAACATCAATCACACCATATGTTGGCATCATAATCTAATTACAGATTACCGTACGTTCGACGCAACATATATCCAGACAGTGATGAAAATGAATAAAGAGGACGCTCTAGACAACGACTCAAAGTTGGTCATCATGAATCCGTCTTTTGTCAGTTTTATTTCATTTTGGCATGATGTTGTTTATTCTGATACTTATAACTAGATCAGATTGTTAACAAGGCTGTTGCAGGTTTTTCATTATTATCTTGTAATGGAAACATATCGGCTATTACTCTAATCGTTATCGGATCATCTTTTTCTTTTATGTCTTGTTCATCTCATTTTGCAGAAAATGTTGATTTTATACTAACATATTGCTTTCATAAATATTTATCATCTCTTGCTTTTGATTCTTGTATTCACATGTTGCTTCAATTATTGTTTTGCAGAAAAAGACTAAAACCTGCAATTGTCATGTTGTCATAAAGAATATATCAGTTTTTGCAACTTTCTTGTTGTTTCGTTTTGCAATAAAAGTCAAAACTTGCAATTGTCTTTATAAAGACCAAAACCTGCAATTGTCTTTATAAACATATCGGCTATTGTAGAGATTATAATGATGTCATTATTAAGACTAAAAACTCAACATTTATGACATTATAAAGTCTAAAAGATCAACATTATGTAATTATAAAGACTAAAAACTCAACATTCATATCATTACATAGACCAAAAGATAAACATTCATGCCATTACATAGAACAAAGGTAACTCGGAAAACAACATCATAAGTAAGTTACACAACCAATTTGATAACCAAACCCATGATTACATTGTCGTAGCTGTCTTCATCTTGATATGGTATCAGAGCCCATGATCCACGCTGTCCAACCCGATCTGACCCAAAGTGGTCCCACTATCGACAAGCCAGACCCAATATTGGTGCCGTCGATCCATCCCCGAACATACGAGATTAATGGCCAAAGAGTCATCATCTCGAGGGGGCATATTAGGGAATAATATCCCATATCGGTAGTTGGAAGAGATCTTATTTAGTATATATAAGACTTGGGCCAATCCACTCATAGCCAATTGGTTTTGAGTTGGAAGCCCATATTCTAATACCTACAACACAAGTTTATTCATCATCAAAAACAGTTTCACAGTTTATATGATGATATTAATCAAATCATTGCTCTTATCAGATTCTTATTTCATATTTATATGTTTCCTTCCATTTCAATGAAACGTGAGCGCTAAGAGCTGTGTTGTTGATTCCAAGATGCTATTCCAACAAGCTCTTGCGTCATAAGAGGTTTAAAAATAGGATTCATGATTAGAATGTCATTTTGGAATCTGATTGTTTTGTGGATTCAGGAGTTGTAGTTATTAGTCATTACTAGAAGAGAGAGTAGGAAGAAGCATGCTTTTTGGGTGTATTTGGATCAACAGTCTCATTCTTCTTCTTGTTCTTTGATGTCTCTTTCTTCTTCTGAAAGAAACATGTGTTATGTTAGTGACTTGACTTAGCCCAAAATGTTCTTTCTAAACCAAACACTTAAGAAGTGTTTAGTTGAACTTTTATGGTGTTGTCAGTTTTCTCCTTCTTCTTAAGAAGCTGAAGAGCTTCTTGTTTATGGAGTTTCATGAGTTCCTCTTCTTCTTTTTATTGGCTCATGGCTTTTTCTTCCTTTGTCCTTTTGTATTCTTCCATGCAAGTACACCTTGTTCTTCTTTGCCTTCTGTTACAAAATTTCCAGGATATGCACACATATGTTATTGTCACATAGATAATGGAATTGTGACCAGACCTCATTGTAGGGAGCCTTCCCTGCTTCCGACAAGTTCTTCCATTCTTCTACGGCAATCTTAGCAACCTACACTCATCGTTTATCAACAACAGTTTAGATTCAAGAGTTTGAAATGTCATTAAGATAATGCTGACTTCAAATCCATTACTTACCTCTACAAAGCTTTTGTTTGCCTCTTTTAAAGCAACTCTCCTCTCGTTTGCATAGATTAGCTAGGCATATATGGGCTGTTTTGGCTTCAGGGGATGCTTTACCTTCTTGCAAAACAAGAAATACATTCAGTTTAGTTGCTTATCATTAACATCAATTCTTGAGTGAAATAGTGGGATGTGGTCAGTTTTACTTGACTTTTTTCTTGTCTTCCTGCTCAGCTTCCTGAGCGATGTGAAGATACTAATCAAGCAGTTCCATTGCAGATTTCTGCTTATGCTCATCTTCAAGAAGTTTCATAGCTTCTCTCTCCCGCTTCTCCTTAGTAAAAACCTGGAGATAAGCTTCTTCTATTCTGACTCTCTACGAAGTTTTAAATGGCTTCAGCGAATTGAAGAGTGAATTCAGAAGAACTTGCCAAAGATACTAAACATTCTTTTCCTTTGAATTGTTGGCCATGTTTGAGTTATGGTTGTGAAAAGGAACTGATCAACTAAACAGATCTTGGAGAGAAGAGAAAATAATTGTTGTTGATCTTGGAGGCAAAAAGGGAGCAGAGACCGTGGTGTTTCTATTTTTTCTGTAATTTTTTTTCTTATTTAATTATTAAACCAAATAAATAGTAAATATAGATAAAAATAAAAATGAAAGTGTGGAAGGGAACGTGGATTGATTTCTTGTCCAGTGGTGTAATCACTTTAAAAATCCTCAAAACACCAGAGATCGAACCCCTTACTTGTAGTAGTAAGAGCGAGATTTAAAAGTCACTGGATAGTTGACAAAAAAAACCCTAACGTGTTTAAAATAATTTAAAAACCAGAAAAATAAAAGGAGTGAAATGCAAGTACAAAATGGAGCTTTTGTTAATTTTTTTTCATAAATTGAGGTTGTTAAAAAAAGACCTCTGTTTTATTAAGATTAGATTTGAAAAGTTTTTGATTGATCGAATTTTATAGATCTACTTCTTGACAAAAATAATTTACTAGTTATAAAATTATAATTACGAGACAATACTAGCTAGACTAATATATTAAAACATGAGAATATCGATTTTAGCAATATCATGTTTCAAATATAAATGTTCCAACTTTAGAGATACTTACAGTTTTATTTTTCTAGTAGGCTAAAGTAAAAAAGAATAATTGAGATTCATTTTTTGTCAACTTTATTTTTAGAGTTGAATCGACAAAGTCTAATATATAGGCAAAATCTAAATTCTAAAATCTATTTATAAAATAACCACTTTCACTGGACCATTGTTTCCTCATCGTTTCATTTTTTATATTATTAAAAAAATATCTTAGGTGGTTTGTCGTCAAATCTTTTTTTTTTCGACCAAAAGAAAAAAAAAATCATCACATCTAAAATAAAATTACTAAAAGCCGAGGACAGGTGATCCAATGGTGTAGTCACTTTATAAATTCTCAAGGCACCAGAGATCGAACCCCCTATCTGCAGTAGTAGGAAAGGATTTAAAAAGCTAGTAGGCTAGTTGACGAAAATTACTAAATAACAAAAGCATAACTTTTTAAAAAATCAGAATCTTTAATTTTTTATATGTTATATATGATATCCTATCATAAATAGAGTAGGGAATGATATAATTGTCATTTTACATAAGAGTACCCTTATTTTTGTCAATTAGTCTAGTATTTTGTAAATCCCGCTCCTACTCGTAAGGATACCCATTACTTAATTTTTTTTTTTTGTCAACGACATATAAGCATCTAAACAATACTGAAATACTAACCCGCCACTCTACCTAACTTGGCAAGAGCATCAGCTTTGTGATTCAGACGTCTTGGTATGACCGATAATGAACAAGAAAGAAACCGCGACCGAAGCCTGTGGAACTCCTCCTGATATGGGATGAAAGCCGGTCACTCCTCTTGATGATGCATTATAGAAAAGACTCTCTCGCAGTCTGTCGAGATTTCCACCTCCTAGATTTGATTCTCTGCAAGCGCGTCCATTACCCAAATCACTGCCTCTACCTCCGCGTGTAGTGGTGAAAGACTACGATGAAGACGCATAGATCCAAAACATATTTCCCCCACCGAATCTGGAAAGCATATCCAACCAATCCCAATGTAGGGATCCGTCGCCGTCCAGGACGCGTCCACAAAGCATTTGAAACCCGTGAAACTAGGATTAGCTGTGGTAGGGAATATCATGGGTGATTTGTTCGAGTCTCGATTAATCACCCGTGGTTCTCGTAAGCCTGAAATATCCTGGTGGATATTAGACCACTCCAAATAATCCAAGGAAGCTCTATCCAAAATAACTTGAGGGGCAAGGTCAGTCTGTGTAAAGCAAAAGTCATTCCTCGCCTTCCAAATATACCAGATAATCCAGGGGAAAGTCCCATGGTTTGTCTGGTGTGTAGCCCTAGACAGCAGATACTCCAAATTATACCATACCGAATTCCCAGGGAACACCCCTAAGGGAGACGAAATTGTCGATAGAGCCCAAACTTGAAGCGCCGGTGGACATTCAAATAACACATGGTTGATTGATTCTATGTCCACCTCACATCGCTGACATGTAGGATCCCGTCCAATCCCACGAGACGTCAGGTTTTGATAAACCGCTGTACATCCCGATAGTGTTTGCCAAATAAAATGTTTTATCTTCGGAGGGCAATCCAACTTCCAACAACTCGTGTATAACGTGTCAAAAGTCGGCCCAAACTCTCTCTGTCCCAACCCAGTACCGGCTACCTGGTATCCCGACTTAACTGTATAGCGACCACTCGGCGTATGATACCAGCCCCAGTAATCCTGCCGTGGTCGTATTGGCAGTCTGATCGCTAAAATCAGATTCGCATCAATCAAATCGAAATACTGCCGAACTAACACATCATTCCACTTACCAGTTTGACGGTCTATAAACTGATCTACCATCAAGTCCGGGAATAAGTGGTTATCCAATCGAACGGCTGCTCTTGGGGTAATACCCGGAATCCAGGGATCCTCCCAAATCTTAGTCTGCTTCCCATCTCCAATCTTCCTTACCAACCCTTTGGCAATTAGTGGTCGGGCAGACATAATATTTCTCCACCCATACGACACTTGTCCAGTAATGGATGTCTTCATAATACATGTGTCCTTATAGTACTTCCCTTATAACACTCTTGCCAATAGTGACTGTGGGAATTCCATTAGCCTCCAAATCTATTTTGCTAAAAGGGCCGTATTAAAATCCTCTAAAACACCGAACCCCAATCCTCTACTAGATTTTGGCTGACATAAAACACTTCATTTTTTCCAATGAATACCTTTGGTGGAGTTAGCAGTCGACCACCAGAAATTAGCGATAACAGACTGCACATTTTGAAGAACAACCTTTGGGAGTATATAACAGCTCATGACGTATGTTGGAAGAGCTGTAAGGATTGATTTAATCAAATCCTATTTCCCTGCTTTCGACAAGAACCGGTTAGCCCAAGTGTCTATCCGTGCCTGTAACTTATCGGCAACGAAAGCAAAAACTTTAGCTTTAGAACCTCCCAAACACTCCCAAATATTGCCCTAACCCGCCTATGTTTCAAATTCCCAAGATATTTTGAATATCTATTCCTGTATCCAAACGTATGTGCTTGCCAAATTGAATTGACGATTTAGCAAAATTGATTTGCTGACCCGACCTCTTTTCATAATCAGCCAAGATATTAAGAATATAGGCAACCTCGTCTTTATCGGCTTTGCAAAAAAGCAATGTATCATCCGCAAAGAGAAGATGTGAGATAGACAGGCAATCTCTAGCTATCCTAATCCTAGAGATGAAGTTATCCTGGACCGCACGACGCAATTGTGCTATAAGAACCTCAGTGCACAGAATAAATAGATACGGGGATAAAGGATCCCCTTGTCTTAGCTCGCGCTTGGGAACGATTCGCCCTCTTGGGGCCCCATTAAGTATTACTGAATATTCGACACTCGTAATACACCACATAATACACTTTATCCATTTATCACAGAAACCCAGATTACTCATTAACGCAGCTAGGAAGTTCCATTCCACTCTATCGTATGCTTTACTCATGTCAGTCTTAATCGCCATAAACTGTCCACTAATCACACTATTCGTCCGTAGAGCGTGCACCATCTCTTGAGCTATCAAAATATTGTCTGAGATCAACCGACCTGCTACAAATGCCGATTGTGTCTCGGATACAACCTTCAGTAATATCCTCTTCATCCTCAGACATAATACTTTTGTTATGATTTTATAACCAATATTACATAGACTAATAGGCCTGAATTCAGCCACTTTAGTCGGCCTCGGAACCCTTGGTATTAGACATATATTTGTCTTATTCAACCGCTTATCAAATTCCCCTGTCCTGAGAAAGTTATCAACAAGTGATCCCAGGAGGATTGGAAGAAAAGCGATGTCATTCCATTCGGACCTGGTGTCTTATCTGGATCCATTTGGAATAGAGCTGTTTTTACCTCCTCCTCTGAGGTAGGTCTCATTAAGAAATGATTATCCTTTTCTGTGACCTTACTGTCCAAATCATCGATAATGATCTGGTGGCCACCATTGCTTGTAAAAAGATCCGCAAAATAGGACACTGCCTCTTGAAGAATGTCATTTTCTTGCTCAACCCAATTTCCCATTTATTTATTAACCCAGTTATCCTATTACGATCCCGACGTTGACGCACCATAGAATGGAAAAACTTAGTGTTTGCATTCCCCTCGTTCAACCATTTATTCCTACTTTTCTGCTTCCAGTACATCTCCTCATCTATATAAGCCTGTCGGAGTTTAGCATTCGCCTCTCGGAAGGCAATATTATCAACCCTTGCACCACTGTTAAGTTGTTTAACCTCCGCTTTCCAATGATCTATTTCCTGTCTACCTGACAGCAGACTCTCATATCTCCAATGTGATATTTCCTTACGATAAAATGTAATTTTCTCTACGAAAGAGGGTCTGTACCGCCGCCTCACAGCGCCCATTTTCCAGCTCCGATCCACTATATCTTTAAACCCCGGTTTGTCTAAACATCGCTTATCAAAGCAAAATTGTTTGGCTTTGACCGTACACATGCGGTCAGTACACTTAACTAGAATAGGTCGATGATCTGATCCGACCATATCCAAATAATTTATTTCCGATTTAGGAAATAATTCATGCCATTCTCCGTTACCAAAAGCTTTATCTAGAACACATCGAACGACCCCATTACTACGTACTCCTCTCCAGGACCATGCATTCCCTACTTTTGGAAATTCTATCAACCCACAATCCCTTAGTATTTGATTAAAAGGTCGGAAGGAATTTACACTCCTTAGAACACCCCCTTGTTTTTCATGATTGCCAGAAATTTCATTAAAATCGCCGCAAACAATCCATGGGCCTAGACGAACGATACCCATTCGTGTAAGCCTTTCCCAGACATATATCCTTTGATTAATGACCGATTCACCATAAAAGAACGTTATGTGAGACTTAATACCAAGAAGATCTAATGACAAATCTATCATATTTTTATCCTTGTAATTAATTATCACATTATAATTATCATAGTATAATAAGGCGAGGCCTCCACTTGACCCCACCGGTGCAACCGTTACCAATTTATTATAACCCAAATGTTCTTGGATCTTCACCAAAAAACCTCTTTATTTTTTGTTTCTGATAAAAACAAAAACTCAGGCTTAAATAATTTCCAGAAATCTCTTAAATAATTAATCGTAATTTTATTACCCAAACCTTGACAATTCCAAAACAATGAACTTAAAATCATAAAAAAAAATCTTATGGAGCCTTAATCTTGCTCTTTTGAACTATCCTTCTTGGATTTGGGGACAGTGTTCCCACCAAAGCTAACTTCCTAGTACTAATTCCCCTTAGAGGGGTCATAATTCTAATCCCCGCTTTAGAAGCAACCCCAGGCCCCTTTGCCTCTTTAGACTCTCTGTAAAGTTGTAGCTTGGTCGCCATGTTCTCATTACTTTGAGCACGGTCCTCAGCAGAAAGCTCCCGCCTCTCGTTCAAGGCTGCTTCCAGTGCCAGTTTTTCCAAAACCTCGTCGGACATTGGTTCGGTATCCAACGACACCATATTCTCTGCACACCCAGACTCAGCATCGTGGTGTGATTCAGCTGACTCATCATCTAGATCATAGATATCTTCTATATCCTCCATGAGAGATGACAGAGTAGGATTCTCATCCTCAGGTCCCAAATTTTGTGCATCAGCATCAGTGCGTTTTCCCGCAACATTCCCCCCATCGGGATTTGCTTGCACATTGTCTTGAAACAGAGGTCGGCAAACCTTCTTTGCAGAAGCCGTCTCTGTGATTTCATCAGTCAATTTACCCTGAAACATTAAGTAAACTGAGTGATCAATCCATTTAATAGTGATACCATATTGAAACAGAACACTAAGAGATACCTGCACTGTTTCAGCTGTTTGCGGCTGACCGAGAGGAATCCCTCGACCTCTTTTAGGCCGTTCAACACGACCTTTACCCAGCTGGGGTTTATTCTGCAAGCCTTTTGCTTTATCTGCAGCCAAAAAAGCCCCTTTATACGACCTATTTGACACATCAGTCTGTTTCCTAGGAAACTCCTTCCCTGAAACCCGATTTTCTATTTTAGCCTTATAACAATTGGAATCGTCATGTGTCATACGAAAACACAGACTACAAAACCCTTCGAAATGCCTATACTCAAACATCACCTTCGACTCACGACCTTCCTCAAACTCCAAAATAGATGGAAAAAACCAGAGGCTTTGAACAAGGAATTTCTATAAGTACCTGCCCTTTTAAAACATCAATACTTATTACTAAACCCACTGAACTAGCTACCACTTGATAAACTTCCTCGACCCTATATTCAAAGGGTATTCCAGTTAATCTTATCCATAACCGAATGAAATTTGGATGGTCCGCATCCGCCATCGGTTTCCACGGAGCATAGGAAACCATCCAACCATCAAAGTTGATTGACTCATTTTCTAGGACCCTTAACATATCCGATTCAACTTGAAACTCAAACTGAAAACAGCCATTCCCTAAATTAAGACCACGGACTTTACCCACTAAACTCCAGAATTGTGGCATCCTAAAGAGAAAGGTATCCACATTCTGCATCATCGGGTTAAGACACCTACCCATCATAACCTTTGAAACTCTAGCTAACAAAGTCGAGTTATCAATTTTCGGGATCCTAATCTTTAATAAGTGTGGCGGAGATTTAGTTATCATTGCCTTCTTGCTAGAATAAGCATGAGACATTGTACTAGCACACCCCACTCGTTCATCCCCTAGTAGGTAAAAGTATTGGAAAGTAGATGAGGAGATTTCTTTTACCCAAGTTCTACTTAAATACAATAAGATACCGACCCTGAACTCAATTCTTATCTCAAAAGTAACCCCCAAGATTTGCCTATAGTTTAGGAATTCAAGTTGAAAAACTCGTGATCTCATCTTATCACTGACTAAATACTAGATTCTAGGAATTATCGACCCAAACCAACCGAATTTTTGAAATTTAAACAAAATCCAATCTGAACAGATTACTGAATTTCTAATTTCTAATTTATCAATCAGTATCCAGATGCGTTTTAATTCTATTGGATAATTACTAATGATTATGAATTACACTAACCTTTGGAAATATTGAACCATTGCCACATTTCGCAGGGTCATTTCCTTCATTGATACCTCATCAACCTCGGTGAGCCATATAGAAAAAAAGCAGAGGATTAGTTCTTGTACTAAGGACGTACTCATCACCAAGGTACCAAAAGGGCCATAGACATAGTAACCTAATGAAACTCATACTAAGAAAGACGCACAGTCTCGTTCGACCACAATTTTGAAACCATAAAGACTGGACCCATTCATATGCTATCTTCAAACCATCCATTTTAAATTTTGACTTCTGTGGACCTCTAATCCGAGCCCTCAGTACTCGAAAATTACCACCCAATTCCTGACTCTCATATAGATCAATCCACTGAAGAGGATAGTTCTTTATAGATACATCACAACACATATAACCAACCAAAGTCACTCTATCAAGGGTACAAATAAAACTCGATTTTTGCCATGTGATTTCCACAGCCACACAGAATCTCATCTGCCTCCTCTTCTGTGTTTAAAATAGCGATGCTTAATCCCGCCTAGGCGTGAGGCGAGACGTAGCGGTGGTGTATCGCTACGTCTGTTTAACGTGCGCTTCAAATTATGTAAAGATTTCCCTTTTTTTTTTGACTAAGTTATCTCCTCAAATTTTCCATTTTTTAAAATTTGAATTAACCCTAGTTTTAGGTGATTATAAAAATATTTAACTTAACCTAGCAGCCTTCATCTCCAACGTTTTCTGTTTTCATCTTTTTCTTCTCTCTTTTCTCTCATTCTCTAGTTCTATTCATCATGTCTAATTCTGAATCCACTAGACAAATAGACATAGGTAGGAAGTATGCAATTCCTGGAGATAAATATGGTAGTTTTAAGTGCATGTTTTGTGATAAAGTGTGTAATGGTGGAGTTAAATGTATAAAAGATCATTTAGCCGGTGATTCCAAGAATGTTACTCCATGTCCACGTGATCCTGATGAAGTGAAACTAGAAGTAATAGCTTTCATGAAAAAGAAACAAGAGGCAAAAACAACTACTCAAATGTTGCCTCCATTCTCTGAATACAAGTACAGTGATTTTGAAGATGAAGAAGTTGAAGTGCAGCCTAGTCAAGGACGTGGTCAGCCTTCTTCTTTAAGTAAACGCAAAGGTCCAATGGATAAATTTGTGTGTGCAACTCCTGTTGATGTTTTGAAAGGTAGAAAGGATCGAAAAATGTCTTTGGTATTGTTGAGAAAGAACTTAGGGACAGAGTATGTAGTGCTATTGCAAGGTGGTTCTATAATGCTGCAATTCCGTTCAATGCAGCTACTTATGACTCTTTTAAGGAGGCGTGCGAGTTAATTGGACAATATGGATCTGGTTTTAAGCCACCATCAATGTATGAGCTGCGTGTTCCTTTGCTTCAGAAAGAAGTGCAAGAAACTCAAAACAATTTATTGGAACACAAGAAAGAATGGGTAACTAAAGGGTGTTCACTAATGTCTATGGATGGCGTGACTCAGTTGTTCAAAAAGACATTATTAATTTTCTCGTCAATTTGCCAAGGGGATCAGTATTCATCAAGTCAGTTGATGTTTCAAAGGTGGTGAAAGATTCAACTTTGCTGTTCAATATGCTTGATAGTATGGTGGAGGAAGTTGGTGAAGCAAATGTTGTTCAAGTCGTAACAGATAATGCTTCAAATTATGTGAAAGCTGGTACGTTCTTAATATGTGACATTATTTTTAGTAGTAGTCATTTTTTTTTTTTTTACATTCTGATTTTGTGTTTCATTTGTTATGGTTTTCCATCTTAGGAAAATTACTAATGGCCAAAAGACAACATCTATACTGGATGCCTTGTGCCGCACACTGCATAGATTTAATGCTCGAGGATATTGGGAAAATACCTCAGGTTACGAATGCAATAAAGAACTGCATTTACATGAATGGCTACATCTACAATCATACTTCAGTTGTGAATATGATGAGGAAATTCACGAACCAAGCAAATCTGCATAGATCAGCGGTTACTCGGTTTGCTACATCACTTATCACACTATCTCAATATCACAAACAGAGGAAAAATTTGAGGTTTTTTGTCACTTCTCAAGAATGGAATGATTCTAAGTGGTCAAAGGATGCATGAGCAAGAAAAGTGAAACAAACCATTATGCAGGACAACTTTTGGAAGAATGTGTTGTATGCACTGAAGTTAACAAGACCTCTAGTTAAAGTGTTAAGGATTGTTTATGGGGAAAAAAACCCAGCTATGGGGTACATCTATGAAGCTATGGATAGGGCTAAAGAGGCTATTGCTAAGACTTTCAATAGCATCAAAGATGTGTACGTACGAGCAGATGACATCATTGATGATCGCTGGGAATGTCAACTACATAGGCCATTGCATGCTGCTGGTTATTTTCTTAATCCCGAATACCAGTATTTAAACAAGACCTCAGTGGAAAGTGAAGAAGTTGTTACAGGATTATACGACACTATTGGAAGATTGATTCCAGACATTGCAATTCAGGATAAAGTACTTGTGGAATTGGACCAATTTAAAAGTGGTCAAGGACTCTTTGGTCATCCCATGGCAAAAAGACAATTGCAAACAAAATCACCAGGTAATAATTTGAACTTTATAGTTTTAAGGTTAAAACACTAACAAAAAAAATACAATGTAAATCATATTTCAGCTGATTGGTGGTCATGTTATGGAGCGTCTACTCCGACACTTAAAGAATTTGCTACAAAAATTCTTAGCCTCACGTGTAGTGCAACTGGATGTGAGAGGAATTGGAGTGTATTTCAACATGTAAGGGAATTATATTCTCGTTTGCTCATGTGTAGATTTGTTAATGTAGATGCGTATTAGTTACGTTCATGTGTAGAATATCTGTACAATGTATATAAGTAGTTAATACGTCCATGCTAAGTTTTAGTTAATACGTTCATTGTGTTATACATTACTAAACTATATAATTATATTTAAATAGTTGTGAAGTGTATTTAACCTATATATATAACTTATATATTTCAGTTATTGTAACTTTTTTCTTCATTTTTACTTGTTACTCTCTCTC
>JAKUCM010008310.1:0-20873 GCA_023374145.1 Lepidium sativum
GCCAATATAATTTACCCTTGACACAAAAAAAAAACATTATTTTTTTCACAAGCCAAAAACCAATTTTCCTAGATTTTAGATTTGAAAACTAAAATTTAAAATGTAAAAACTATAATCTTGAAACCAAAAACTAAAATTTAGAAACAAAATTGACAAAAAAAAAATTGGAAACCAAAAACTAAAAACAAAAAAAAAACAAAAACTAATGTTCGAATTCATAGCCCTAGTTTGATTATTGTAAACCGGATTCTGGTTAAATCATACTGGGATATTTTAGGACCGTGCATATGGAAACAGAGAAAAGGAAATAAGAGAACAAAAGAACAGGAAACGACCCAAACTTTGAGAAACACATTCATTCTCTTCCCATCAAAGCTTTCATTTTATTCTCGTTTTTGCAATTCGCATTAAGAGATTGAGAGGGAGACAGAGATAAAGGAAGAAGATAATTAGCATTTTATTACGAACCTTTGTTGAGGAGGATTTGGGAAGAATGAAGATGACTAATGGGGTTTTCTGGTTTTCTCGGTTGTAGCCCTAATTTCGAAGAATTGGATATTTTCTGGAGATTTTCCTTCTAGGTTTGCATTGCTGATTACGGTAGATTAAAGGATTCTCTTTGGAGGGCACGAATTTGTTATTTTTTGGGAAAGAGGATAGAAAATTTTCCCTTTTGAGTCGGCGTTGGGTTTGAATGATTGTTAAAGTTAGGGTTTTGGTATCTGAATAGCGATTATCAATGGAACATCGTGTGGGAAACAAGTTTCGGCTTGGCCGGAAGATTGGAAGTGGTTCGTTTGGGGAGATCTATCTTGGTTAGTATTTTCTCAATTGATTCGTTTGTTCATTAGATTTTCTGGGTTTTAAATTATGTATTAGAGTATTTTAAATCCCTAATAATTTTCGTTGAATTGTTGTTTCTTTAGGTACTCATATTCATACGAACGAGGAAGTCGCAATCAAGCTTGTGAGTTCTTGCTGTAAACTTTGTTTTTGTTTATTGGCTGTTGATAGAGACAATGTAGTATAATTACTTTACATAAGAATGATTGATTAACTTCTGAAATCAGCTTTAGACTTGAGTAAGGGCTTAAGAACAATGATTGAGTTACTTGAATTAGATCAACATTGATGATGGTTCAAAAGTCTAATCTTCACATATCCCTCAGAGCTTTTGTCATCACTGATAGTGTATATCAATTTCGTATGATTTATGTAGTTTTCCTTGGTGATTTATTATCGCTACAAGCTTTTTGATGAATTACTGATAGTTACCTTTTCTTTTCACTCCAGGAAAATGTGAAGACGAAACATCCGCAGTTACTCTATGAATCGAAGTTATACAAAGTTCTACAAGGAGGAAGTAAAAATCCATTTCTGATAACGATCTCATTGGTTCTTCAGTTTTTTTTTGCTTTCTGTTTACTCTTTAATAGCCATGTTCTTAATATCTTCTGAACCTTTGATTATGCAGCTGGTGTTCCCAATATGAAGTGGTTTGGTGTTGACGGTGACTACAATGTTCTGGTGATGGATTTACTTGGGCCTAGTCTTGAAGACTTGTTCAATTTTTGTAGCAGGAAACTTTCCCTAAAGTCAGTCCTTATGCTCGCAGATCAAATGGTAGATTTCCCTTGTCTTTTGTTATCTCCTTTTCCCGTAGATTATTACTGTTACTGATTGATTCTTTTTAATACTTTATTTCCAGATCAACCGTGTTGAGTTTTTCCATTCGAAATCTTTCCTTCACCGAGATCTTAAGCCAGACAATTTTCTCATGGGTTTAGGAAGGCGTGCAAACCTGGTTTGCTTCACCTCTTTTTTTAAAAAAATTCTCATTTCTTTTGAAGTTATTATCTCGGAAATGACTTCGTTTTCTCTCTATCTAAAGGTATACATCATCGACTTTGGTCTTGCTAAGAAATACCGGGATAATACCACCCATCATCACATTCCGTACAGGTAAGATGATTTAACTGTAACCACTCTGCGTTTCTTCTTCCTATGTACAATCATTAAGTTTCCCATAATTACTTTTTCTGTAGAGAAAACAAGAATCTGACTGGAACTGCAAGATATGCTAGTATGAACACTCACCTGGGAATTGGTAAGCTTGACGTAAATATTTCAGGTTTTGAGGCTCCAAACACTGTTCTTATGATTTTTTCTGTCTGTTGTGATCATCTAGAGCAAAGCCGAAGGGATGATCTAGAATCTCTTGGTTACATTTTCATGTATTTCCTTAAAGGAAGGTAAGTTTTATTACCATGATGCTTCATCTTTTCATTTCGTTTTTCTTATACCTTGCTAGAAAGATTTTCGTGGTTTCTTTTTCAGTCTTCCGTGGCAAGGACTTAAAGCTGGAACCAAGAAACAAAAGTATGAGAGAATCAGCGAAAAGAAAGTCTCTACATCAATTGAGGTTATAGTCTCAATTACAGAGTTTGAATGTTTTCTAACTTCAGTTCCTACTTATGTTTCTTAATGATATGCTCTTTTTCCTTCAGTCTTTATGCCGTGGTTACCCATCTGAATTCGCATCTTACTTTCACTACTGCCGTTCGCTTCGATTTGATGATAAACCAGATTATGGATATCTCAAAAGAATATTCCGGGATCTCTTTATTCGTGAAGGTTTTGAAGCTTTTCTTCATTCCCTCAAACCTGCATGTTTTCCCAAAATCCGTGCTTTATAACAACATTGTCTCTTCCGCAGGGTTTCAATTCGATTATGTCTTCGACTGGACCATATTGAAATATCAACAGTCACAACTAACAGCTCCTCCATCCCGCAGCCTAGCAAATCCTGCAGCTGGAACCAGCGCGGGTTTGCCTCCGGGAATGACCAGTGGCGATAGATACACTGGTGAAATGAGCTCTTGAATCAATCTAAAATGTGTCTAACATCACAGAAAACGCAAAAAGATAAAAGCTTTGCTTGTTTGGTTGTTTGTTGAAGGCGAGGAAGGAGGGAGACCACCAATGGATTCTTCACGAAGGAGAATGTCAGGAACTCTTGAAAATTCTGGCAACTTGTCATCAAGAGGACCAATGGTATGAAGTGAATTTACCTCACTGATTCTAGATCATGTCCATAACATTCATATTATAACTATAAACCAAGTGAATTTTGTTTGTATAAAACAGATGCCAAGCTCGTCGGTGTTTGCACAATCAGGAGGATCGTCGAGAAGAGTAACGTCAGAGGAGTTGCAGAGAAGCCATACTCACGGCGGATCTAGAAACTCTCCGGTGGTTTCAACCACACTTGGTGCTGCCATGAAAAATAATCCTAAATAAAACTTTATTCTTATAGAAAATCTTATAAATTTTTTTTTTTCTTTTTCTTTTTACATTCATCATTTTTAAAAATCCGGTTATAAAAATAATTATTAAATCTTCGGAAAAAGTAAAATTTTACGTGCTTTGAAACAAATCATCAATCAAAATTTTTGTGGATTTTGTTATTTGCATCACCTAATCTAATTTCTCTAAATAAGAATCGTCGCTAAAGTGTTTTTGTTAATTTTCCTACGTTTTGTTTATAGAAAATTGTCTTTAGTTTTTAATTATTCAAACTTACATGTGATATTAATCATTCTACTGTTGTTTAATTTCGTAATTATTAAAATTAGAGAAACTAGTCAAAATTCTGTAATATTCTGTTATTTGAAGAAACTGAAATGCAGAAAAATGTTAATTAAAATCAGCAAAATCATTACAGCCATAAAAATTTCACTCCCTAAGTTTTGTTGAATAATTCAAACCACTATTAATGGCATTCTTTTGTGTGGAATATTTGTTATCTTTATTTTGAAAAAAAAAATACAAGTTAGATGGTAATATAGTTCGCAAAAGAAGTATAATGGCGAAGAAGAACATAATTGTTGGCTTTAATATTGGTTTAATAATTCTTATGTTCATTATGACAGGTATGAATCAAACCAACACCTCAATTTATTGTGTTATGTAAAAATCAAACGAAAGAACAGAGAGTCGAAGAAAGAATAGAGAGTTGCAGACTTTTGTCTTAAAGTTTCATTGATATTTCTTGAGTTACATACTAAAGGATTAAGAGCAGTTTATATAATGCAAAGCACACACACTAGAGCCACAACTAGCTGTCTAGTTCTCATCAATACAGTTCAATACTTCGAACCTATTATTGCAGTCAAATGTAATTATTTTCTGACTTGCAGCAGCTGCAACAACTTTTTCTTCTGTTTCTTTGTGGAGAACTGCAGAGAAATCAGAGAGACTTTTCTTCATTTGTGGGCTGGCTTCTTCTCTTTGTTGATTGGGCTCACTGATGGGTTTCATGTTAATATTCCCCGCAAACTTGGAGTGGGAGGGAAGTCCACACCAAGTTTGTATCGAAGTGATGCAAAGGCTGAATGAGGCAAGGATTTAGTAAAGATGTCGGCGAGCTGAAGATGTCTAGGAATATGTTTAACTTCCAGAGCACCTAAAGCAACACACTCACGTACATAGTGATGATCAAGTTCAAAATGTTTTGTTCTTCGATGAAAAGCTGGATTTGCAAACAAATAAACAGAGGACAAGTTGTCAATGTAAAGCTCAGGTGTTTTAGGCAAGGAAACACCTATTTCTCGAAGCAGATGAGAAAGCCAAGTAATTTCTGGAGCTGTTTCCAAGAGTGTGCGATATTCAGCTTATGTGGAGCTTTTGGATATGGTTGGTTGCTTCTTAGAAGACCACGAAATGATGTTGCTGCCTAAGAAAGTGCAGAAGCCTCCTGTTGATCGACGAGTGAGCTTGCAGCCAGCTCAATCACTGTCGCTGTAAGCTCTAAGAGTACAGTCTGTATTGGTACTACAAAGAATTATCATATGTAAAGTCCCTTTGATGTAACGCAAAATGCGTTTCAGCAGTGAAAAGTCTGCAGTGGTTGGTTTGTGCATCTTCTGGCACACAAATTTCACAGCATATTGGATGTCTGGACGAGTTAAAGTCGGATACTGGAGCTTACCAGCTAAGCTTCTGAAAAAAGTAGGGTTGTGAAACAGCTCATCTTGTTGAGAAACACGATCTGGTTGAAGTGGCAAAGGTGTGCTTATTGGAGCACAGTCTTGCATACCTGCAGCAAAGAGCAAGTCTTCTGCATATTTATCTTGCGATAGAAATAGATCCGTGTTGTAGAAGTTAGCTTGAATGCCTAAGAAATAATGTATTATTCCCAAATCTTTCATTCTGAACTGTTGATTCAATGCAGTAATTAGTTCTTTCCAGACCATAGAATCATTCCCTGTAATGACCATGTCATCAACATATAATAAGAGCAAGACTGTGTCTTTTCCTTTGTTGAAACTAACTGAGAAGATCTTTGACACTGCAAACAAAACCAAATTCGATGAGGAATGTACTAAATTTGTCAAACCAGGCACGAGGTGATTGTTTAAGACCGTAAAGGGCTTTGTGAAGTTGCCACACGTGATTGGGTTTCGATTTATTCTGAAAACTTGCAGGTTGAGTCATGTAAAAAGTCTCAGTGAGATCTCCATGCAAAAACGCATTCTGAACATCCATTTGTTTAATCTCCCACTTCATGATCGTAGCCAAGTGCAGAACAGATCTTACAGTAGATGTTCGCACAACAGGACTGTATGTTTCTAAGTAATCAATCCCTTCCTCTTGTTCAAAACCTTTTGCTACAATTCGAGCTCTCAATCTGTCTAGAGTTCCATCAGCCTTTAACTTTTTTTGAAAAACCCATTTGGATCCCAAAACATGCATGTCAGCTGTACGTGGAACCATTGAAAACGTACCAATTTCAATGCAATTTTCAATTTCCTCAGTCATTGCCATTGTCCAGCTTTTATCTTTGAAAGCTTCGGGTACAGTTCTTGGTTCATGATATACAACATGTTTTGTGAGCAATGCATATTTGGGATTCGCTTTAACAATTCCAGCTTTACTGCGAGTGACCATTCTGTGATTTCCTGCAGCATTTAGATTGTCAGAAATCTGATCTAAATTTGTAGTTTCAGTTGTAGTCATTCTGCTAGGAGAGGAAACTAAGTTGTTGCCTATAGAAGCAGGATATAAGCTTGTCGTACACTCAAAGCTTAGCTCTTCAACTGCAGTAGACTCACTTGAACTTTCTTCATTTTCTGTGTGAGTATCTTGTGCAGAGGCAGGTAAAACTGATATATCAGCTGGAATATCTGAATCATTTGATGTTGGTCCTATGTGGTGTGTTAATGTTGTCTGAACAGGAATATATATCCTATTTGGTGCGGGCAAAGCTGCTTCAGTTTGATCTAGAACAGAAAATTCTGCAGGTATTGCTTGTGATGTGACAAAGAAGTCTTTGAACCAAGTTTTAGTGAGAGGTGTGTCTTGATAATTGCTCTGTTTGCAGAGTGATTCTGCAAAAGGGAAACGTGATTCATCAAAGATTACATACCAGCTTATCACTACTCTTCCTGTTGAGGGATTCAAGCACCGATATCCTTTGTATTGGCATTGTAGCCTAGGAAAACACATTTAAGTGATCGAGGATCAAACTTGTTATGAACATAAGGTCTCAGCGTTGGATAACAAGCTGATCCGAATGTCCTCAATGCAGTATAGTTAGGTTTTTCTCCAAATAAACATTCAAAAGGACTCTTTTTTTTCTCTGTCACTGAAGAGGGTAAAAGGTTGCTAAGGAAAATGGCTGTAAAGAAAGCTTATACCCAGTATTTTTGTGGAACCTTGCTTTGAAACATCATAGACATGCCGAGTTCTACAAGGTGTCGATGCTTCCTTTCTGCCAATCTATTATGTTCTGGAGTATATGGAAATGATATGAGTTTTTTTATCCATGATTGTTGTAGATGTTGGAGGAATTTGGTGCTTATGAATTCACCTCCACCATCACATTGAAAGGTCTTTATTTTGGAATTGAATTGGTTTTCAACCAATCTGTGAAACACAACAAATATGTCATAGAATTCAGACTTAGTCTTCAAGGGATAGAACCAACAATATCTTGAATAATTATCAATAAAGACAACATAGAATCGAAATCCTTGGACAAACATAACAGGAGAAGGTCCCCCACAAATCATAATGTATTCTTTCCAATGGATTTGAGGCAACAAAGACTGAAGCAGAGAAGGGTAACTTCAGACTTTTTCCAAGCTGACAGGCCTCACACAACCACTTGGAGGTCTTATTTATCGAAATAGACTTAGAAGCTGATAGATGTTGAAGGATTTGTTGATTTGGATGCCCAAGTCTTCTATGCCAGACCTCATATGATGCAGACTGTTGACGAGCAGAGTAAAAAACTTGAAACACCGTCCCATTCAACACATATAATCCATCAGTGTTTGTTCCCTGAACCAGTAACTTCCTTGTTGCCTTATCATGAATACGTACAGCGTCAGAATCAAATTCCAAGGAGCAAGGATAATCTTTGGTAAGCCTTGACACTGACAACAAAGGTTTGCAGATATTAGGTGAAACTAATATATCATTTAAAGGTAAATTACCTGAGGCAGAAGGAATGCTTGCAGAACCAGTGTGAGTTATTGGTAAAAAGTGTCCATCACCTATCATGATTGAGTCTGATCCAGAGTATGGTTGAGAGTGATGCAGTTGTTGAGTAGAGTTTGTGATGTGTGCAGTAGCACCAGAGTCAGGATGCCATTCATTGCCTGAAGCATCTGAAACCTCAGTGATCTGCAGAGCTGCCAAAGCAGTGGCTTGTTCATCGAGTTGATAGATGTTATCAAACCTGTGCCAGCATTCCAAGGCTACATGTCCCAGCTTGCCACATATTTGACACACAGGTCTATTATTACCTGCAGTTTGATTTGTAGAATATGAGATCTGTTGCGGAAAACCTCTACCACGAGTGGAGTAATTTCCTCTCCCTCTGTTACGACCTTTGTTGGAAGACTCACCACTGTTTTGTTGATAGTTGTTGTAGTAGTTTTGAGATGTATCATTTCTCACCATGTTGAAGGCAAGATGAGGTGAAATGTTAGATTGAACTGCATAACTTTGGACTCTGTTGTCATAGCTGATTAATCTTGGTACAACATCTTCAAGAGTGGGGCTGGGAAACATATCATTTGTCCTTCAATACTTGTTTTGATGGGTTCGTATTTTTCTCTCAAACCATGAAGAGCAGCATAGATCTTCATCTTTTCAGGTACAAAACTTCCAATAGATGCTAGTTGGTCACAAGCGTTTTGACAGCAAGACACATTGTTGAAGTGTTTTGACAGCAAGAGCCAGACATCTTGAGCAGTTTGTGCTCCAGCAACAATACTTAAAATATCATTTAAATGTTATAAATTACAACATCATAAGAGATAGAGCAAACCATACATGACTTAACATTACATAATATCAAACGGAAGTAAAAGTACAAGTCATCCAAGCGGAGAAACTCAAACATTTCGAATTTCAAAGCTAGATAGTGAAAAATATTTTTTTAACCTGGAAAAGATCCTAAACTTTTCGTACTCCTGTCGCCATATAAATCGGCCGAACAAATGAGAGACCACGATACAATAACATTCAACGAACTTTGAGAAAAAGAATCCAAAGTGGAGTAACTTTTGAATCTAGATCTTCCCGTAAAGGAAGACAAAACCTAGAGCTAATATCTTATAATGGAAAATTAGTCTATGCAAAGGTCTAATACCTAATAGATAATTACCTAAAATCTCCTTAAGACCCACGAATCTAACAATGTCCTCTAATATCTTGAACCATAGTTTAGTTAGGAGAGAAAATAAGTTATACCTTAGTAAAAAAATAGGCCCAAACAACTGGTCTATATACAAGCTTCTGGATCAAACTTGTATTGGGTAACCTGATTGGAAGTAGTCTATAGCTTTGAAGAACCATTATTATGATCATGGATTTGTGCACTATAAATTTCAAGAAAAATCTTGTGTATGTATCAAATGCAATACTTAGGTTTGTCTTTAATATGGACTAAAACAGAGTTTTCTCTTTTAAGTTTTAACTAATTTAAGACATGGAGTTGGGTGGAGCCCATAAATTTACTTATGTTTTTCTTTATTCTACAAAATAATTGTTTGTCGCCGTTGTCAAAATATGACATGTTTTTAAATAAAAATGAAATATAAAAAATAAAAGTCTCATATCTATCTCCTAATTATTTTGATCAACAACGAAACAAAACCAGAAAAACCTAAGTTTTGAATTCCAAATTTAAAACATACATGTGATGAACACAAAAGGAAACTGAAAAATCATATAGGAAGAATATGAACAATTTAAGCAAGATGACTTCTTCACATCTTTGAGAATTTAGTCTATCGTGAAGAGGAGAAGAATCAACCTAATTCAAACAAAAATATTGTTGTCAATAATTAGATCAAAAACCAATTTATATTCTAAATCTCATTCACTAAAAACCTCAGACATAAATAATAGACAATGGTGTTTTATTGATGATGGCTTATGACGCCCTATCTAGACATGAGTAATATTAATAGTCATACTACTTTATTTTATTTCAACAGATTTTTTTGTCACTCTATTTAAATATTATTTTTCTTATAAATAAATAAAATAAACTTGGAAATTTATTTGACCCCGGATTAAGGATTTGTAGCGATAATAATGTCTAGCTAATCCTTTATGCAAATAACTATTTGAAATTAATATGTGGACATTTGAGAGAGATACGTAAAATAAGTTAAATTATTTACGGGATTACATATATAATAAGTTAAATTATTTAAATTTAAGGGAAAACAGTAAAAAACGATACCAACTTTTGTGATTTTACCAAATTAAATAAGAATTTTGACATAAGACAAATAATATACAAATTAACGTTGAACAACCAATTTAAATATAAAACATTCAAATTTAAAATAGTCAATTTTAGTTAATTGGTTAAATATATTTTTGTCGTAGAATTCAACTTCAAATAATCCTTTAGTCCCACATGATAAAGTTTTGAATATAGAATTCACCTTTATATAGTTACGTAACTCTGAATTATTATTATTATAATTATAATTATTATTGATTTTGATAAATAAAAAATCAAATTAAAATAAATCAAGTTACAAACTATGCAAAAACCTTACAACAAAAACAGAAAACAAAGAAAAAGCAACAAGCTAAACATTCCTCTTATACTATACCAAAGACACGAGGAAAAAATTAACGATGTACAACGAATGCATTCGCTGTGGCAACAGAAAGCAAACCATAAACCATGTTCTCTACACATGCACTTGACCAAAAGATATGGACTTCAGTAATTGCACCGATTCCAGAGAGAGGTTTCTCTCCAACGTCAGTTTTCGTTCTTCGGAGCCAAGAGAATATGAGCATTCAAGAGGAGCTGAGAAGAACACTGCCATGGATACTTTGGTGGTTATAGAAAGCAAGTAATGCATTTGTTTTTGAGAATACAAGACTAAAACCTTATAGAATTGTGGAACATGCCTTTGACGATGCGAAGAATTGGTTCACAGCCAATAAGAAAACTAATGAAGATCCTCAGGGCAATCACCATCCTTCACCAAATAGTGTGCTCAAATGGAACAAACCATCTTCTCCTTTGTTGGACTATAGATTTGTTTATAGAAGAAGAGAAGCAAGAGACTCAATCATAGAAGAACAAATAGAACTTTTATTTATTTACTAAAACTTGTTAGTTTTTACATCAATACAAAACTGTATTATTCAGATAATGAATAGACACCATAAGTGTTGCATCTCTTTGACTTAACCGAAGTGTTGTGAGGATCGCTTCACATTCTCTCTTCTTCTCGTGCAAGTGGATCGGCCCATGTTGGGCCTTATCATGGGCTGCGTTCTTCTGGAAAAGGCTTGGTCCACTTTCTTTGGATCATATTCTGTTTCTAGTGGGCTTCTTCTGGTTCTCAGGCCCATGACGAATTTGTGAGTCCATTACTTTGTTGTTAGCTTCATCACAAGAGAAAAAGTGGTCAAAGTGTGATGTAAGATTAATATGCATAAGTAGAGACTGTATCACATAGTTTAAAGGGTGGTGTGAGTTGCATATTTGTAGTAAGGAGAGTCAAAGATATTGAGAGGAGAGTGAAGAGAGCTTACAAGGGGGTTCTTGTGTTCTTGGGTAAAATCTTTTCTCTTGGTGAGGTCTTTGGGTTTACTAGAGTGTGTAGGAAATCACTTTAAAGTATAAGCCACCAAGGATTGGCTCTTAATCCTTCGAGATGTACGTACCAAGTCCGGTTTTAGGACTTGGGAACTCGTTAAATCTTGTGTCTCTTCTCATTGTTTTTCCCTCAAATCATCAACAAACAAGAAGATAAGTTAAGTAAAAATCTCAACAATTGGTATCAAAGCTTGAGAGGTAAACAAAGTTGCAATCTTTTGAAGTAAAAGGTAGAGTCTTTCTGGTTAAAAGCCGAGAACTTTCATAGGAAAGGGATCAGCTTTAAACTGGAATCAAGTAAAACCTACTAGAAAAGGAATTGTAGTCGGGTTTATGTCCAAGCGAGAAGGGTTATCTTTGTATTCTTGTTGGGTGTTCTAGTTGTATATCTTGGCAGATATCATGGAACCAACACAAGATACATTTGAAGTGGAGAAGTTTGATGGAGAAGGAGATTTCATATGATCTGGAAGTACAGAATGAGAGTTACTCTAGAGATTCTCGGTTTAGACTCGGTGTTGACAGAAAGGAAAAAAGACCAGATTTCTTCAGTTGCAGAGTCTGAGAAGAAGAAAGGTAAGATCTCCTCAACCTCAGAATCTGATAAGAAAAAAGAAGAAGACAAAAGCAGTACAGATTCAAAATGGCTAGAAAAGGACAGAAGGGTAAGGAACCTCATAGGAATGAGCTTGACTGACATGGTGTTAAGAAAAGTTATCCATGAACCTACAGCTCTTGATATGTGGAATGCTCTTGAAGATGAATATCAAGTCAAGACCCTTCCACACAGGTTTCATTTGAAACAAACTTTCTATAGTTTCAAAATGGAGGAAGATAAGACACTTGACAAAAATCTAGATACTTTCAACAAACTGCTTTCAGATTTGTCGAGTCTGCAAGTTATTATGAGTGATGAAGACAAGGCAGCCATTCTAATGAACAGTCTTCCCATTCAATATGAAACTCTAGTTCATACTCTAAAGTACAACAGCGGAAGAACTACTATAACAGTAAAATAGATTATATGTTCTGCTTACTCTATAGAGATGGAACTTAAGAAGAAGGGAAAACAGAAGATGATTGGTGAAGGGTTATTTGTTCAATCAAGAGGTACAAGTGAAAAAAGAAATCACGGAAAAGGTAAGTCGACTAGCAGAAGCAAGTCAAAACCCAAAAAAGAAAGAGCTTGCTGGATATGTGGCAGTTTGGATCATTTTAAAGCAAATTGTCCACATTTGGTCAATCAAATCACTCAAAGGCAGAAGCTGCAGTTGCTACACCAACTCGGACAGAACCAAAAATGCTTGCAACAATGGATCAGAAGTTAAGAAATGGATGGATACTTGACTCTGGTTGTTCATATCAGGTTACTTACAAAAAAGACTTGATGTTTGACATTGAGGAAATCGATGGTGGTAAGATACTTTCTGTGAGATAACAGCAATAGGGAAGATCAAGATACGAAACTCTTATGGAAGTGAAGTGGTTTTGACAAATGTCAGGTACTCACCTTTGACAAAAAGGAATCTGACCTCTCTTAGTCAGCTAGAATCGTTGGGGTGTTGGTTCATGTCAAAAGATTTTAGAATGAAAGTCTTTAAAGGAGACAAGCAAGTGTTAGCTGGGGATTACAGAGATAATGTATACTATCTAGATGGAGAGTCAGTGTTTGATCAAGCGAATCAAGCAGTTGAAATGCCAAACAAAGCTACTCTTTGGCATAGTAGGCTAGGACATATCAGTGAAAAGAATCTTAAGATACTGATAAAGAAGGAGCTGTTGAAAGGTTTGGACGTTAAGTCTTTGGAGAGTTGCGAACCATGTATTCTGGGAAAAGCTCATATACAGTCTTTTAGAACAGGAAAACATACCTCAAGTGAGAGACTTGAATATGTTCACTCGGATCTCTGGGGATCACCAAATGTAACCCCCAGTTTATCTAGATGCAAGTACTACATATCTTTTATGGACGATTACACAAGGAAAGTGTGGATCTATTTCCTAAAAACAAAAGATGAAGCTTTTACAAAGTTTGTAGAATGGAAAGTTCTAGTGGAAAATCAAAGCAAGCATAAGGTGAAAGCTTTGAGAACAGACAATTGTCTAGAATATTGCAATAATTCTTTTGAAGACTATTGCAAGGAACATGGAATTCTAAGACATAAGACATGTCCCTATACTCCTCAGCAGAACGGAGTAGCTGAAAGGCTTAAGAGAACAGTTCCAGAGAAAGTAAGAAGCTTATTGTGTGAGACTAGTTTGGGAGAGTCTTTCTGGGCAGAAGCATCATCTACAGTAGTGTACATGTTGAATAGATCACCATCTAAACCCCTAAATTATGATGTTCCCGAGCAGCTATGGACAGGAAGGAAACCATAATATGATCACATGAGAAGGTTTGGATGTATGGTATACTATTATGTGAACCAAGGAAAACTCAAGCCTAGAGCAAATAAGGGAATTTTTCTGGGTTATCCTCAAGGTGTGAAAGGTTACATAATCTGGAGTGGTGAAGAAAAGAAATATGTTGTAAGCAGAGATGTTATCTTCGCAGAGAACATAATGTATAAGGATTCTGATCGTGCTCAGCTTAAAGACATTGAATTTAATGATTCAAGAAGGAAAGTTAAGCATGTCTCTTTTCTATTACCTGATTTAAAAGATTCTTCTGAAGAAGAAGAACATGTGGAAATTAATGATGTAGGTGGAGAAAATGAGGAAGTAGAAACTGAGAATGTTGAAGAAGAGGTTGAAACAGATCAGTTACAACACTATCAGTTGGCACGAGATAGAGAAAGAAGAACTCGGATCAAAGCTCCCAGCAGGTATGATGATTCAAGTGTTTCGGCTTTTGCATTGAATATGACTCAGTTGATAAACTCTAAGGAACCTAGAACTTATCAAGAAGCTATTAGCAGTTCTGATAAAGAAAAGTGGTCAGAAGCTGCAGTTGAGGAAATGGTTTCTTTGAAGAAAAACATGACATGGGTTCTAATTGATAGACCTAAAACAGAAAGGATTATAGGCTGTAAATGGGTGTTTGAGCTAAAGCCAGGGATTCCAGGAGTTGAAGAACCTAGGTACAAAGCTAGGTTAGTGGATAAAGGCTATTCACAGTTAGAGGGCATAGACTATCACGACGTTTTTTCACCAGTTGTGAAACACGCCACCATCAGGCTGATGATGTCTATGACCGTGATGTTAGACATGGAATTAGAACAGTTAGACGTGAAAACAGCTTTCCTAAATGGTGTTTTAGATGAAAGGATTCTAATGGAACAGCCAGAAGGGTTTGCAGAAGGTGACAAAGTCTGTTTGCTAAAGAAGTCTATTTACGGATTGAAACAATCTCCCAGACAATGGAATTTGAGATTTGACAAGTTTATGAAGTCACAAGGTTATAACAGAAGTGAATATGATCCTTGTGTCTATTTCAAGCATGTTGAGAATGACAGTTTGCTCTACTTATTGTTATATGTGGATGACATGTTAGTAGATGCAAAGAATATGAAAGAAATTTCTAGATTGAAGAAGCTACTAAGTACAGAATTTGAAATGAAAGATTTGGGTGCTGCAAGAAGAATTCTAGGTATTGGCATCATCAGAGATAGACAAAGAGGAACTCGTACATTATCTCAACAGAGTTACCTAGAAATAATTCTAAAGACCTATGGCATGGAACAATCAAGACCAGTACCGACACCCATGGAAACACACTTC
This sequence comes from Lepidium sativum, assembly GCA_023374145.1. Lineage (NCBI taxonomy): Eukaryota > Viridiplantae > Streptophyta > Magnoliopsida > Brassicales > Brassicaceae > Lepidium > Lepidium sativum. Next base: position 14,870 of record JAKUCM010008310.1, read on the forward strand.
AAACTATCTAGTACTAAAACAGACAAGAAAAAGGAAGCAGAAGAGGATATGAAGTCAGTACCTTACGCCAGTGCTGTTGGTAGTTTGATGTATGCCATGGTTGGTACACGTCCTGATTTAGCATATGCAATTGGTCTTGTCAGCATGTTTATGAGTGCTCCTAGCAGAGAACATTGGCAAAGGGTCAAATGGATTCTAAGATACGCAAAGAATACATTAGATCTAAAGCTTGTATACAAGAAACGAGATGTTTTCAAAGTAAGAGGGTACAGTGACAGTGATTTCGCAGCCGATTTAGACAAGAGAAGATCTATTATCGGATATGTGTTCCAGGTTAGGGAGAACAACGTGAGTTGGCGATCATCTCTTCAGCACACCGTGGCTCTCTCAACCACTGAAGCCGAGTTCATCGCACTGGATGAAGCCGGAAAGGAGGCTTTGTGGCTGAAAGGGATATCTTCGGAGTTAGAGTTTCCTCAGGACGATGCTGAAATCTTCTGCGACTCCTAAAGCGCTCTCTGTTTTTCAAAGAACTATTCCTATCACGAAAGGACAAAGCATATTCATGTCAAATATAATTTCATAAAGGAATATGTTTCAGATGGAACGATTAAGGTAAAGAAGATAGATACAAAGGTAAATCCAGCAGATCTATTAACTAAATTTATTCCTATTATGAAGTTTGAAGAGGGTTTACATAACCTGGGAGTGCTTCGGCACTGATTCTTGGTCTCGGTGAAGAGAAAGAATCTCCGGCGGTGGATGTCGGAGGAAAAGAGTCATCGACAAGGTTGCATGTCGATGATGTATATGGTTTCGGCGGTTGCATGTCGAAGGTTGAGTTGGTCGGAGGTTATCAGCTCGGAAAGAGGAAGAGACGCGAACAGGAAATGTCGCGAAGTGGAAGAGTCGTGGAGCGAAAGAAAGAGGCAGGGAGAGAAAGAAGAGAGAGATTGAATCGAGGTGGAGAATGTGAGGATCGCTTCACATTCTCTCTTATTCTCGTGCAAGTGGACCGGCCCATGTTGGGCCTTATCATGGGTCGCGTTCTTCTGGAAAAGGCTTGGTCCACTTTCTTTGGATCAGACTCTGTTTCTGGTGGGCTTCTTCTGGTTCTCAGGCCCATGACGAATTTGTGAGTCCATTACTTTGTTGTTAGCTTCATCACAAGAGAAAAAGTGGTCAAAGTGTGATGTAAGATTAATATGCATAAGTAGAGACTGTATCACATAGTTTAAAGGGTGGTGTGAGTTGCATATTTGTAGTAAGGAGAGTCAAAGATATTGAGAGGAGAGTGAAGAGAGCTTACAAGGGGGTTCTTGTGTTCTTGGGTAAAATCTTTTCTCTTGGTGAGGTCTTTGGGTTTACTAGAGTGTGTAGGAAATCACTTTAAAGTATAAGCCACCAAGGATTGGCTCTTAATCCTTCGAGATGTACGTACCAAGTCCGGTTTTAGGACTTGGGAACTCGTTAAATCTTGTGTCTCTTCTCATTGTTTTTCCCTCAAATCATCAACAAACAAGAAGATAAGTTAAGTAAAAATCTCAACAATTGGTATCAAAGCTTGAGAGGTAAACAAAGTTGCAATCTTTTGAAGTAAAAGGTAGAGTCTTTCTGGTTAAAAGCCGAGAACTTTCATAGGAAAGGGATCAGCTTTAAACTGGAATCAAGTAAAACCTACTAGAAAAGGAATTGTAGTCGGGTTTATGTCCAAGCGAGAAGGGTTATCTTTGTATTCTTGTTGGGTGTTCTAGTTGTATATCTTGGCAGATATCATGGAACCGAAGTGGAGAAGTTAAGTAAGAATCACAACAAGTGTCACAACTCCTAACCAAACGTCATGATAACACACATTAATCTAAAAATTACGATCCTTGATATATAGCAAACTTAATACATATTAACGTTACTATATACTTATAATATTAGAAACTCGATTATAATCTAATATCCTTGGGTGAAATGCAACATTGGTAATTCCTGGCCATCTCACAATTTTTTTAGTGGAGCATCATGGCTTGTCAGTACTCATGGATGAAGAGTCTATGCCAATGTCCTTAATTGTACCCAAGCTGTCCTTTATAGCTGTCTATGCTAATGGGCTACAGAGAGCATTCGATTCACTAGACAACACTTCGAACTCAGCTCTACTATCGCCTTTTCTATCATTATGGAGCAGAGTCAACCAAGGGATGAGACCAAGTCCCGAATTTTATACTCAATCAGGAACCACCTGGATGCCATTAATGATTGGACAATGGTCCTTGTACATGAGCCTGAGAATCAAGCAACAATGTCCATTTCGGAATCTGTTATCACAAGAACCGCTTCCAATCATACATTGGAGTAAATGAACCATTATGGCCTTAGGATACAATATCAAATGAAGCTTTTTGAGAGAAGAATATTAGCAGAACGTTGCCAAGGCTATGTCCTTCTGGTTATCTTTTAGTCTTGCATACCTTTTGGCTATGCATTTATATTTTTGATTGTAACATCAAAACCATCTTTCATGTATAAAAATTACGATAGCTATAGATTTATTTATATGTAAACTATGAGATTACATAGTTGTTAACTATGTGACTACATAGTTATTGTTTTTTGATGACTAAAAGGTTCTGAACCGAGGTTTGTACATCTCTTCACAACAAGATCCAAGTGAACTTGAACTTATGACTTCTTTATTAGAGAAAGTCACTCGACCAAGAGCCACTTGGTGACTACAAAGTTATGTACTATGTAGTTGCATGTTGATGGATGAAATTAAAATTGTTCAGACTCATGAACAGAATACCGAGGAATCCAAAATGAGTTCAATATTAGAGCAGAAAGGCCCACGAAGTGGCCCAAGAGGAAATCTCATACTAGCATCCGCATGTTCATCAATAAAAAAAGACTGTCGTCTAACAAGAAAGAACCGATGATCAAATGAGGAAATAAAAATCTCATCAATCAGCGAAGATTGATTTTGCACAATAATAAAGATATAGATCCGGATTAATTTGGAGATAACAAAAGAATTAAGATATTCCTTTAACAACAAAGAAGATACAGATCTATAAGTACGGACACAAACGAACCGAGAAAGGCAAAGTCAACCACACCGAAAATAGCATACCAAAATTAGTTAGTACGAGATTGAAAAATAGTTTGGCTCTTAGCAGAAAAATATTCTCATTTACGTGTATTTATTTGCTAATCTATTAATATAATTATCAGTCTTCCATTGTTTTTTTACTTATGAACACTGCATATTTATTTACTATGTGATATAATATTGTTTACTATGTAGTTACAAAATTGTTTATTTTGTAGCTACCGAGTTATTTACTATATTTCCATGGCCTTTCCCCATTCTTGAAAAATTTATTTCCTTGTCCTTCTCTACACTTAAGAAATATTATCATCAATTGCAAGTTTTAGCGATGGAGACATTGTCGCTTGAGGATCAATCTTCGGAGATTATTTTTTTTTATCGAGTCAAGCTTCGGAGATTATGATATATAAATATATATATATATATATATGTATATATGATAGATTATGATCGTAGTGTTAGAAAAACTTTTTCTGTTTAATTCAGGGTATTTTGTGACTCTTTATGTATAAGTAAATCTTCTAGAAAGGGATTTATAATTTACTAGTTTAACCCATGAAAGTTAATCTAATATAAACAACCTGTTGAACAAAACCAAATATACAACAGATATTTTAAATAAATTTTATAAGTTTTTTATTATTACTTTATATTACCTTAAACACCATATCTATTGTGAACCAGAAATAATATATTAAAATAACAATCAGCTCCACCTTCTTCTTCTTTTTTTCTTTTTTTCTTTTTTTCCTTTTTTCTTATCATAGTTTAAAATAATACTCAGCTCACTATTAAAATTCTGTTTACATTTTACTTGCCGTATTGAAACAAATAATAATGTAAAATGGGAAATCGTATATAGTGAAATTCACATTATATGTTAAATATAGTGCTGGTATTCGTTGTAAACAGAAAAGAAAAGATTAATGTTGACAAACAATATAATGAAATAAAAATAAAGATGTAAAGAAATATAGTTAATTTAACTTAAAAAATTGCAATGTGCGAAGATTGTCAAAGATGGAGACACAAAAATGGTTTTGGATTTGAGTGCTCTAACTACTTGATTAAGGTTTAAGCAACATTTTCCATTACCTAATCATCACCACCACTTACTAAATTCTATTTTCTCATTCGGAAATTTTGACCGACGCTTTGTAGTTTGTATTTTCTTAAAGCGTAATAATTACAAAACAGTTTTGCTTTTATATATTTGCTACAGAAAAGTATAACAAATTTGGTGGTAACTTTAATGATGATCGACCCCGCCTTAGGATCAAACATATTTAAGTAGATACTGTATTAAAAAGAACGTGTATAGTCCTTTTTCCATACTATATTTTGGGTGGTTCGAATTCTAATAAAGTAATATTTTTGTTCAAAGCCAACTATATCCGGAACGAGAATAAAATATGTGAAAACTATATAGGATTGTGATTTGAAGAAGATTCAAACTTAAGTAATATATTGCTACTTGATAAATTATAGACTCAAAACCAAACGAGAGTTGTCTATCTTCATTATAGTCTTGCAATTTTTCAAAGAAGTCCCACTATCAACTTGATGATAAGTGAACTAATTTTTCAAAAATACATATAAAACTAGAATGATTTTAATTTTTAATAGAATAACCACCACATTCTAACGTATCCTTTTCAAATGTAGGTGATAATCATTTCAAATATATCATTTTGTAATATCATAACCGACGCATTATCATACATGTTTTATTGGACCTAATTTTAAATTCTAATACTATGATAAATTATGATTTTCCAATTCAAAACGAATTAAGAATAAATGACCTTTAAATTGCTATATTAGATTAAGAAAATTCGATTTTAGATGTGAGATATGTTACTATCTAATACTAAAATTTAAAAATAAGCAGGCAGGCGGAAGGTGTAGGATATATTGCTATCTAATGCTGGCCACTCAACCACCATCGTAGCAGTAGGCGGGCATGTATAGTCCTTTCAGTACAGCACATTAAGTAAACAGTTTGGAATTATACTTTGGTGTCTCTTCAAGACACTTGTAAAGCATATTTTATATGTTCTAATAAAAGGAAGCCGGTAAGCACGTGACAATGTCACTTTCATCCATTAAAAGTTGATGCTTGTGAATTTTAATTTTTAACATAATTTCATTATCTTATACTAAAATCCAAACTCATAGTTTTCATCTCTTTTTAAATCACGTTACTTTGCAAATCGCTGCCACAGGTAAACAAACAAATTTTAGTCGTTGTTGCGCTAACAATGGACAAACAAAGAAGACCAAAATTACTAGATAATTGAATCGGAAATAACAAAAATTGAAATCCTTTTCAAAAAAAGGAAGAAGATTGAAATCAGTCTCTTAAGTGAGACTAGTTTTGGGTATAAAAACCAAAACCAAAATACAGAACTGAAATAAATCAAGTATTCTATTCAGTTTTGGTTCCGGATAAATAAATGTTTAACTTAACTATTGAGGTAATTCAATTCTCGATTTGGTACAAATACTTAGATTGGAATTATATGGGTCGACGAGTTAGTCAAGTCTATCCATTATTTTGTTAAAAGCAATGAAATAATTGAAGAGAAAAAAGCCGAAGCACATGGTCTCCATATAAAAAAGTTGAACAAAGGGAAAAAAAGAAGAACCTAATGATCAAGAGCTATATTGGTCGCCTCAAAGTCGGCACCAAATATCTAAGTAGGGAATTGATATACCAATATATATAGTGCGTCATTATTTCCACTTGTGATGTGCACACATCAAGGTATTTACATACGTCACTAATGTGTAAGAAAATGATCACATTTGTCCCTGTCTCTGTTTGCACCTAAGTGGATGGCATCTACTATTTTTGGGATTTTTGGAACAAAGATGATCAAATTATACTAAGTTAGTTGATGG
>JAKUCM010008311.1:0-20878 GCA_023374145.1 Lepidium sativum
AGAGAGAGAAGTTACCCAATTAAATATGCCCAAATATGCCTAAAAATCAGGAAAACTAACAGAATGATCTCATCTCTATCATTCCTTATATAAAATATCCAAATCCTCCAAAAGTTTTTTAAAATTATACCTAGAAGTCGGCCAATTAAATATATTTTATCCAAATCCTTAAACGATTTTCTCAACCCAAATTCAAATCCAAAACAATTCAAATTCAAAATCAACCTCTTATCTATATATGTTCGTACTTGAAACAAGGTTCTTACGAGAACTAACCAATCTTGTTGTGGAACCCTCAACCCTTCTTGGTTGTAATCTCACATCTCCACCCAAAGCACATAATATTGATTTCAAGGAAACATTCTCCTTCTGCAAATATATCCAGAAATAAGAAATCGGAATCCCTCCATAGAAATCGAATAGGGATTAACCAAAAACCAGAGAAAATAAACCACTAGAGAACATGTATAAAGAGAATTAAACACTCCTTGATCCAGGACAGAATGAAGCAATTGACAATTGATTTGAAAACCAACACCCCACCCACCACATGACCTAGATATGAACGACCAAAGGCTCCACCTCCCTCTACCACCGTCCCAACTCCTTTTAAACAAAAAACGGTGGGTTTTAAGAATCTGAAACATCATGAAAACACCACCAAAACCAATGTCACTAATAGTAGATCCTCCTTGAATGAAAGAGATAATCACACCCAGACCCAACCAAAGACTAACTCTCCAATAAAAGTATTCCCACGTAACCCTTTGAATAGACCTATCCACATAACCATATACTGAAACAGAAAACCGGTTCATCTCGGTATCCCCACCTCCAAAATTGACGTTATCGGAGGTAGTGAAACCAATCCCCAATCCCACACAAGTTTTTGTGTTGTTTCTAATTTGACCATCGAAGAACTCGATTACAAATGTGTGGTAACCCAATCGAAACCACAAACGCAAAAGCATGAATCGAAATCTCAGTTTACTTCAATCACCATCGCAATCCTTGCTAAATCAGAAATCGCACAAGTACCTACCTGACCCCCACCGTCTTCGTTTCGCCCAGATCGGGAGCTCTCTTCTTTGGAGATGAAAATCCTCAAACCATCCCAGACGAAACTCCTTCTCGTAGGAGTGCCGGACGAAAGATACACCGAAACCAAACCCTCCCTTACCGACCCAAACACCCGACTTGCCAGGTCTACCCAGATCTGGCCACCGCAAAAGCACCGCTTGAAGAACCGTTATCGCATAGTGTCCGCACCAAATTATATCACAATTTTTTCACATATAATAATAGATTATTTAATTTTTTTTATTATACTTGATTTATATTAGTATTTTTGTGTTTTGTTAATCTACTTCGATAACCTTAAAATAAAAAAAAATAAAATAATTTGTAGCTAAATATATCAATTAAATATTTCAACACATAGTTCAATATAGTTCTTCCCCTAAAAATAACCAAAAATTGTTTAATCCATACCGTTCATATCTACGCTTTGTTGTTGAGAAAACATGTGGTAATGTAAATTTTGAGACTCAAATAGTTGATATGAAAATCACATAAATAAGAGAAATATCTCTTATGGAAAACATAAAGAAACTTTTTACAAATGTTTTGTGTGAAAATTAAAAAATCGTTTTAGTTTTTATTTTGTATCTTTTGTATGATATGTATGATTTGCATATATTTTGCATGATCTGCATTATTTGTATTTTTATTTACATTTACTATTCAAAATCTTCATTTTTTCTATCTGCAAGCAAATTATTAATTTTTTAGACAATATTTTTATCGTGTAGAAAATGTTTGTGAATATGAAATTTAAATATAGATGGGTATAACTGTTTTAGTATACATGTCTCATGTTGTTAGTGGATGGACCAAAAATGGCTTTGACCCACATATAGAACTTACCAAAATGATCATGAACTGTATATGCGTGTTGCCAAATAAGAGCATCTGCATTGGTGAACCTTCCATCGGATTCACAGAAAAAAAAAAATTTAAAATGCGGAGTTAATCACGGGCTGCCACGCTGCGAATCCGTGCCTCACAGGCTCTTAATTAAGATTCGGGCCGCCACGTGGCAGCCCGTGATTGGTTCCGCGTTTTGCAATTTTTTTATTTTTTTTCTCCTAAGAACCCCTCCCCTAAGAATCCCCAATATCAGATCAGTCAGAGAAGATCAGTCTGCGTATTAATGAAGATATCAATCTCGTCTAATCTGGAGATAATAAAGGGATCGAGATACTCATGAAACCTAGAAGCGAGAATGGTCTATAAATATGAAGAAAGTAAAGCTGGAAACAACAGTGTTTAATCACACCAAAATTGCCAAGAATTAAATAGTCCAATATCGATAAACAGTTTGGCTCTTAGAAGAAAGATAATTTTTTACTCATACTTAATTGTTGAATCCATTCAAAACAATTCTTATTATCGATTGTTTATTCACGCATAAAAGCTGGTCGAGCAAACAAAACATAATAAGGAAAGAAGCAAGGATCTTAGACCATCAATATCGGTGGGTTCTAACCCATTTCTAAGGCCCATAACCCAATTAAAAATTTTTAAAAAAAAAAGAAAAAAGAGAGAAACATTTCTTAATTAAGAAACGTTTCTCGGCCCAAAGAAACCTGATGTGGCATTTTGTTTCCTCCTTCTTTCTCGTCTTTCTCTCTTCTCTCTCACAAAACGCGGCTGTCTCTCTCGTCTCTTCGCAAATTTCGGAGATCTCGGGACATCGCCGAGTGCTTGTTGGCCCGGTGTGACCGGAGAAAGGTACTGCGCTTGCTCCATCGCATGCCACTTGCTCCGTCGCGCTCTGGTCACGCATGGGAAGATGAATCGATTCGACTTCCCGATTGAAGGTACGTTTAAGTGGACAGAGAATCAGGTAGTTGTGAGTCATTTGTTTGCTTGAATCGGTTTCATTTGTTTGCTTGAATCGATTTCATATGTTTGCTTGAAATTATGAATTAGGGTTTCTTTGATTTGAAAATTAGGGTTTCAGTGATTTGGGGAAAATTGTTGTCTCATTCATAACTCGGTTATTATAGTAATTAGAAGCATTTAGGTGTAAATTACTGAGTGTTTGCCATTATTTTCGGATCTAGAAATTAAAGTTAAGTTAATTTGATAAACTAGAGTTAGCTTTGTCTTTGATTTGGTAATGAAATGGGTATGGTTTAATGTTGACGAGTTGATGTGGTTATGGTTTAACGATGGTGGTTTGATATGGCTCTGGTTGATATGGTGATGAGTTGATATGGGTCTGGTTTTGCGATGATGAGTTGATATGGCTCTGGTTTACGATGATGTGTTGAGTAATATGTTTGCATAACCATCATAATTTTCTGTTAAGTTTCAGATTTCTGAATTTAATCTCTTCTCTGTTTTCTTTGGTGAGGTGCGGAACAAAGGGGAATGGATTAGCTTCTGTCTTTGACAAGTATGGAGAGTTTATCAGAACAGGTTAGCTTCTGTCTTTGACTTGTTCATGATATGGTTCTGGTTTAATGTTGATGAGTTTATATGGTTCTGGTTTTTAAACATGATTACTTGATATGGTTCTGTCTTAATGAGGTTAATGTGGTTATGTGTAAATGTGGTTCTCTGTTGATAGGTTTCTGTTTTACCGTGGTTATGGTTTAGTTAGTTTGGATGTAATATTTTCATTGTTATGAATTTAATTTGTTCTCTGTTTTAATTTGTGAGGTGCGGTGACCAATGGGCAATGGATAACAGCAAAGAGAGGATAACATCAAAGAGAGGACAACATCAAAGAGAGGATTTTGAATCATATTAACAGGTTAGCTTCTGTCTTTGACTTCTTGTGTGATATGGTTCTGTCTTTGACTTCTTGTGATATGGTTCTGGTATGGTTCTGGTTTGGTTCTGGTATGATTACATTAAACGTAATGTAGTTGATGTGATATGGTTCTGGTTTATAAAAAAGCAGTTATTCTTCTGGTTCTGGTTTTTAACAAAGTTGTTATTGTTCTGGTTATGTCTTGTTGTTGTGTTGTGGTAATGTGGTTCTATGTTAAAATGGGTCTGTGTTAATGTGGTTCTGGTTTAATGCTGAATAGTAGATATGGTTCTAGTATAAACATAGTGAATTGATATAAATGCAACTTGTTCTGATTCTGGTTCAGGGTTTAAATGATGACTTAAGTTGATAGTTATTATGAGTTGATAGTTAAATGATGATTTAAGTTGATAGATATGGTTCTGTCTTTGTGTGATGAATGCATGATATGAACCATATCTGCATTTGTGTGTATCTAAATTTGACATTAAATGCTAACCACAATTGATTTAGTGTATTAACTCAACCTAAACTTTGTGGTTATAAAAAGAACTATCAACCTAAACTCATTAAAACACAACTCTAAAACGTACTCTCAACAAAAACACCTTAACAACAACTCTAAACAGAGCTCTCAACCTAAATGAATCCTTATTCTAACTCGGCTAGCTTCCTGGAGCTTTTAAGTAGTCAACAAAGTTCCTCTTTCCTTCAGCCAAGTCGGTGTGAAACACCATCACCAAGTTCTGTACTTGGTGATTCTAAGGGTAATACCCGTACAACAATCAAGAGAGTTCCCTGGTCAGTCAGTGAAGACCTTATTTTGATATCTGCTTGGTTAAATACAAGCAAAGATATCATTGTAGGGAATGAACAAAGAGGAGATGCTTTTTGGCTGCGGATTGCTCAGTATTTTGCTGCAAGTCCGAATGCTGATCCCCTGAAACCGAGAATGTCAAGGCAGTGCAAAATGAGGTGGAACAAGATAAATGAGATGACATGTAAGTTTGCGGGTTCTCACCAAGCTGCAACAACTCAGATGGCAAGTGGAATGAATGATGATGATCTCATCAAGATGGCACATCAGATTTTTGAGAATGATTACAAGAAGAAGTTCACCATGGAGCATGCTTGGAGAGCATTAAGAAATGACCAGAAGTGGTGTGCTCTGCATACTACAAAGGAAACAGAGAAGAATAAAAGAAGAAAGACTGGATCCGCCAGTGTGTATTCCTCTGAACCGTCCATAGATGAAGTAGAGTCTCAGGCTGCTGAATCTCGGCCACAAGGTGTCAAGGCTGCGAAGAATAAAGGAAAGAGGACTGCTGATGATGGTACTAAATCATTGGAAAGAATCCAGACCTTATGGGATGTAAGGCAAAAGGACTTTGCCTTAAAGCAACAAGAACATGCATTGATTGATAAACTAACAAACAAGAAACTGCTTGAGTGTATTCTAGGAAAAACAGAGCCTTTATCAGAAATGGAAGAAGAGCTTAAGATGAAGCTCATTAAAGAGATTTTGCTTTGAATCTCATATGTTTGATTATGTGATGTGTGCTTTTTGTTTCTCTGTTTTTGGTTTGTTAATTTCGGTTAGCTAATTTCGGTTTGCTTTAGTTTCTTTGTTTGCTTAAGCTGAAGCTTGTTTTGTGTATCATATTGTGTGAATGTATTGTGATATAAAGCAAAAGTATTTTCTACATGTTGGACTCAATGTCTGTTTGTTTGTTTCTTTCAGGTTCCATTTATATGACCGCAAAGAAGTCACGGGTAGAAGACAACAAAGAAGTCACATGTATGTTTGTTTGTTTCTTTCAGATTCTCATGTATTTTCATATTAGTTTGTCACGGGTCTTTCAGAGATTTGTTTGTCAATAATGTATATTCACGGGCCTTCATAATTGTTTGTCAATATTTGTCACGGGCCTTCATATTAGTTTGTCAATATTTGTAAACAAATATCCTCACACTTCTTCTATAAATCTCCTCACACTTCTTCTATAAATCTCTTCACCCACTTCTTTTATAAACAAATATCCTCTCTTCCAAAATTGTAATCACAATCACATCATCTCTCTGCTTCTAACTTTTTACCAAAAATATTCTCTTCTTACAAATTGTTACAAACCAAAACCAAACTTCTTCTCTTCTAACTTCTTATGACTTCGTCTTCCCGTGATGAGTTAGCAGAAGCGTTAAATGAGGAATTCAATAATGTTTTCTACGAAGAATTGGATACGTCATTATACTCTTACGATGATCCTGTAGCAGCTCCAAAACCGAGAAAAAAAAGAATCCATATTGAAAGACACCGTGAAGAAGGACACATCAAGTTATGGAACGACTATTTTGCTGAAAATGCAACATTCCCGCAAAACATGTTCCGACGTCGCTTTCGAATGAATAAGCCATTATTCATTCATATTGTTGATCGGCTATCAACTGAAATTCCTTTCTTTCAACAACGACGAGATGCAACCGGAAGGCACGGTTTCTCTGGACTACAAAAATGTACTGCAGCAATTCGTATCCTCGCATATGGGTGTGCGGCTGATGCAGTTGATGAATATCTTCGGATTGGTGAAACCACTTCCTTGCAGTGCATGGAATATTTTGTTGACGGAATCATTTCTTGCTTTGGAGATGAGTACCTCAGAAAACCCACCGCTGAAGATCTTCAAAGGCTACTCGTTATTGGAGTGATTAGAGGATTTCCCGGCATGATGGGAAGCATCGATTGTATGCATTGGGAGTGGAAGAATTGCCCCACCGCTTGGAAAGGACAATATTCTCGTGGTTCCGGTAAACCAACCATAGTTTTAGAGGCAGTTGCTTCTCAAGATCTTTGGATATGGCACGCCTTTTTTGGACCTCCGGGAACTTTAAACGATATCAATATTCTTGATCGCTCTCCAGTTTTTGATGACATATTACAAGGACGAGCACCAAAAGTGAGGTATGTAGTCAACGGGAACGAATATCGTTTGGGTTACTATCTCACTGACGGAATTTATCCGAAGTGGGCATCATTTATCCAATCTATTTCACTTCCACAAAGTCAAAAACAATCTCTATTTGCTACCCATCAAGAAGCTTGTCGTAAAGATGTCGAGCGTGCTTTTGGAGTTTTACAAGCTCGGTTTGCAATTGTTAAAAATCCAGCTCTTTTTTGGGAGAAGGCAAAAATCGGAAAAATCATGCGAGCATGTATTATACTCCACAATATGATAGTAGAAAACGAACGACATATGTATACTCTGGTAGACGTCAACGAATTCATAGAGGCGGAATCTTCTGGACGTACGACCGTCGATTTCACTTATTCTACTAATATGCCTACGAATCTCGTCGATATGATGGCCAGTAGAACTCGGATTCGTGATCGAACTATCCATGAAAAATTGAAAAACGATTTGGTCGAACATATATGGACTAAATTTTCAAACAATTTAGACTAAATTGTTGTATTTTATATTATTTATTGTAGTTAAAAATATGTTTAACAAATTTAAATTTGCAGTAATAAATATCTTATCTAAAATTATTTTCTTTTCTAAATTCCTAAAAATATTTTATTTTTAAGAAACTCATTTAAGAAACTAACAATAATCCCTCTTAAAAATTCAAATCTAAATTACATTTCTTAACCAACTTTTTCTCTAAAATAATAATAAAATATTCCTAAGAACCGCTATTACAAAACAAAACAAAAGGCAAAGCAGGGAGCACAAGAAACTAATGAAAAAATAAAGCAGCAAACGAATAAATGAGGCGAACGCTCATGGGAAGAGCTCCTATCCCACCAACCACAAAAGAACGCAGACCGGAAAAAGATTTTGAAGATGATCGCTATAGTGATCACGAGGACCATCACTCAAAAGAAAGAGCCACGATGACACCCACGCCTGAAGATAATAGGTTAACTATGCTCTTATCCATGGTGCGATAGACACGAGTGGACTACTAAGCAATGACCACCACCACTCCAAAGATTTACCGTGTGATTACGCAGACCCGCAACACAACCTTAACCAGAAGAATCACCAACGTACACATCCAATCCTCAGGGAAGCTTAAATTTCCACAATACTCAGGAGATACAGATCCACCAATGTTCTTGAAATCATTCACCCAAGTAGCAGACATGGCATACATCTGACCAGAAGAGCGAGACCTAGAGCTCTATGGTTTCTTCGCAGAAAACCTCAAGCGTGCGGTGTTAGACTAGTTTTCAACCCTCAAACCAGGGTCAATTGACAGATTCGAGGAACTAGCAGAGTCGTTCCTTTAACTATACTCAATCTTCATCGAACATCGGGTGACGACCGAAAACCTCATAAGTATGAGACAAGATAAATTCGAACCACTCTGCTAGTTTACTAACTGATTCAAAGCAATGAAGCGAAAAATGTACATGTGGACGACGAAATGGTCTTACTCGCACTCAACTATGCATTGTGGCGTAGTTGATAGAGAACCCGCCAGCAATGCTTGACGACGCTTTCCATCACTCTGTCAATTATTCGAACTTGGAGAAAATAAGAAAGGCGGAAACTGGACAAGATGAAAAGAAAGGAAATTCACATAACTCTAGAGACCACCAAAAAGAAAGAGGACCTGTGGAATAAAAAGGGAAACACTCATACGTTGTCACCAAGAAATTACCTGGAAGAAATTATTTAGACTACGACCCGAAGAACTGCTGCGATTATAACCAAATGAAAGGATATCCCCTTGAGAAATGCAAGACTATGAAGTAAATGAAAGAAGAAGCGATGTGTCGCAAAGGAATGAGAAATGAATGAAGAAACTGCATAAACTATGCCACAAAATACATATACCCTATAAGGATTCAATGACAAGATCACGAAGATAACCGTTCACCACCACCGAAAAAATGATAATTTCATTTATCTAGGGAGAGTTGCAACTCTGTCAGGATTCAATAAGTTTGATAAAGGTACACCAATGCAGGGAAAATCACCTCGGAGGATACGAGGAGCATCACGCCGACATCGTATTAAGAGGGGAGAATTTTGGTCGACACTAGTAGCTCCGAGGACCTGTTATTTCATGACGGCTTCAAACAAATGGAATTCAAGGAATATAAGCTGGAAGGAGAGCAAACCCCACTCATTAGTTTCGCATGATAAACAACCTTTTCGCTTAGAACAATCAAACTCGCAGTGGTGGCTTTCAGAGTGACAAAGCAAGTCAGTTTCATGGTATTCTATAAGGAAGCACCTTTCAAAGCCATCTGGGAAGACAATGGTCACACACAATGAAAGCATTGGCATCAACTTACCACCAGTGCGTTAAATTTCCAATATCCCGAGGAGACGCGATGATAAGAGATTGTCAAAAAGTAGCACGGCGATGCTATAAAGACAACTTCATACTTTCCAAGATAGACCCCACATAGCAATTAATGTAGCAAGAAGTCTCGTCCGTACCTATCGGAACCCGAAGCTTGATCCTCCATAAATATCACTACTAAAAATGGTCCAGATAGACCTCGATGATCCAGAAAAACAAGTCGGTGTACGACAAGACCTCAACTTAGACCTAGAAATAAAAAAGGACCTTAACTAGTTCCTAAGAGAGAATATCAAGTTTTTTGCATGGTCAAGATCCTCAATGATTGGCATGGATGCTTCAGTAACTTCGCAATAGGGCGGAGAGCAGATCATTTTTAGAAGCAAATGCCATGTATTCTGCTATGTAAAAATTGACGCTTCCGGTAGTGACTGCAGCCAGAAAGCTCCACCCCTACTTCCAATACCACACCATATCTGTCATAACGAAACACACACTGCGAGTCATCCTACAAAGTCCCTATTGATATATTATTATGTAATATGTTAACTTTAAAATTGTCTTACTAGGATTATATACACATAAGTATATAATACAAAAGGAAAGGAGAATATACAGACTTAATCATATAGAAGGAGCCGTTGAGAGATCCGTTGAGAATGTTTCCTTATCACACCCGAATAAGATGGACGGCGTGGAGTAAGTCCAATCTTGACAAGGAGACGATTAAACTGCGTGTGGGGTAGTGGTTTAGTGAGAGCATCAGTCAGCTGATCCGCGGAAGGAACATGTGCAACACGTAGGGAACCACATTGGACAAACTGACAAACAAAGTGATAATCGAGAGCAATGTGCTTCATGCGAGAATGGAAGATAGGGTTGGCAGCTAGATATGTTGCTCCAATATTATCACAATAGATTACCGGTATTGAGGGACTTGTGATACCAAGTTCGGACAGTATTGATGTGATCCAGCAAATCTCTGTCGTGGTTGATGCAAGGGATCGATATTCAGCCTCCGTGGATGATCGGGAGACAGCTGTTTGTTTCTTGGATGATCATGCTATCGGATGACTGCCAAGATAGACTATGTAGGCGCTAGTGGATGTGTAATCTTCTTTGTTGCCTCCCTAGTCTGCATCCGTGAAGGCATGGAGGTGTGGTGTGTTCTGTGCCCGCAGTAAAATGCCATGCGTTCGTGTTCCCGAGAGATAGCGAATGAGGCGTTTCAACACCAGCCAATGATCTGTGGTGGGAAGATGCATAAACTGGGAAAGTTTATTAACCATGAAGGAGATATCGGGCCGTGTGAGAGAGATATTGTAGACTGCCAACAATTGTGCGAAATTCTGTGGCATCGGGTAAGGTATTTCCAGAATGTAGCGTGAGGCATGTTGTTAAAGTCATTGGCGTTGGCATTGGCTTGGCGTCATTCATGCGTGACTTATGTAGGAGATCTGCAATATAACGACTTTGGTTAAGATGTAATCCTTCTTTAAGTCTAGTTACTTATATGCCAAGAAAATATGATGTCACCCAAGTCCTTAAGTGAAAAGCGATTAGAGAGAGAAACAATAAACCGAGATATGTGAGTAGAACTGTTGCCGGTGATAATGATATCATCAACATATACCAGCATATAGAGAAGGACATTGTCGTTGTTGTAGATGAATAAGGAGGCGTCGGCAATAGAACTCATGAAGCCAGAGTGTAGAAGAAACGTGCGCAGCTTAGTGTACCACGCTCGTGGTGCTTGTTTGAGGCCATAAACCGTCTTTCATAGTCGACATACTGCATTAGGGTTGTCTTCACCATGGAAGCCAGGTGGATGACTCATATACACCTCTTCATTTAGATGACCTTGGAGAAAGGCGTTGTTAACGTCAAGTTGTCTCAATGACCAATCTCGTGTTATCGCAATGTTAAGAACAATCCGAATGGTTGCGGGTTTGACAATTGGGCTGAATGTATCTTGATAATCTACACCATGACGTTGATTGTAACCTTTGGCGACAAGACGAGCTTTGTAACGTTCGATACTACCATCGGGATGTCGTTTGATAGTAAAGACCCACTTGCAACCAACAACATTATGAGCATCAGTTTTGTTGACAAGATCCCATGTATGATTCCTTATTTGTGAGTTTATCTCATCACTCATGGCTTTACGCCAAATAGGAGTATTGAGAGCTTGAGTTACAATCTTCGGAATTTTATCAACGAGTGAAGTAAGTGTGGTGTTGAGGTTGAGTTTTTGAACGGGTTTCTTGATCCGGTTGCTGGTACGTCGAGATGGTGGTGGCGGGATGATAGCCGGTGGTGGAAGCTGAGAGTCAGAGGAGTGAGCTGTTAAGATTTCCGTCGGTTGTAAGACCAATGAAGGTGTGGGTTCCGGATGAGACGCAGGCGGGGATGTGGTTATTGGAGACACTAGGAACAACGATGTTGTGGGAGGGGCTGTTGACGTTGGTACAAATGGTGATGCAACGGAAGATGGGATCACAGTTACCAGTGGTTGAGAAGATGGAGAAGCAGCCATATCCGTGTCATCCAGATCCGTAATTCGTGTAGTCTTAGAGAAAGGAAAAAATGATTCATGAAAAACCACATGACATGAAGTATATATATGTGAGGTTAATTGATCAAGACAAAGATAAGCATGTTGAGTAGGTGAGTAACCTAAAAATACACAAGGAGTAGATCGTGCATCTAGTTTATGAGATGTGTAAGGTTTAAGCCATGGAAAACATAGACATCCAAACACTCTCAATTTTTGATAATTCGGATTAATACCATATAAACGAGAAAAGGGTGTTTGAAAATCAAGAGTATGTGATGGCATTCTATTAATTAAATAGACAGCTGCTCCAAATGCATATGTCCAATAAGACTTAGGCATTGACGCGTGAGACATAAGGGCAAGGCCCGTTTCGACAATATGTCAATGACGTCTCTCCGCAAGCCCATTATGTTCAGGCGTATGAGGCGAGCTTGTCATATGAGAAATACCTTGACTAGAGAGATAGGTTCGAAGACCCACATACTCACCCCCATTGTCTGTGTATAGAGTTCTCAAGGTGGTTTGAAAACGATTTTCAACTAAATTCTTAAATGTTGGGAAAACATTAAAAACTTGAGATTTTTGCTTTAGAGGATACAACCAAATATATCTAGTAAAATGATCAATGAATATAACATAATATTTAAAACCATCAATAGAGTGAATAGGCGAGGTCTAAACATCAGAGAAAACAATTTCCAAGGGTAAAGAAGACGTTAAAGTAGAAGTTGCAAATGGTAACTTATGCATTTTATTTGTAGAACAAGCAACGCAAGGAGTGGCAAGCAAAGTAGTAGTATTTGAAACAAGTAAAGCAAACTGAGAAATTAATTTTTGTAAAATAGGAAAAGCAGGGTGTCCTAGACGAGAATGCCAATCAGATAAAGAAGTCTTGACAGTGGAAGTAAACGCTAGAGACGGAGGTGCTGATGATTGGTGTTGAGGCCATTCATATGTACCGTCTTTAGGTTTGCCTTCCAAGCGAAGAGTTCATGTATGTAAATCCCGAACCTGGAAATATGTCGGTGTAAAGGTGACTGAAACGTCATTAGTACAACACAACTGAAAAACAGAAAATAGATTTTTATCTAGAGAAGGAACACACAACACGTTTTTAAAGAAGAAAGGACGAGTGTAAGAGGGTAAGAAGAAGGAACCAGAATGTGTGATTGGCAAGGTAGGGCCATCACCAAGGAGAACATCATCACTTCCACCATACGAATTATGAGTAGAAAATTTGCCAGGATCCGCCGTCATGTGGTGAGAGGCCCCTGAGTCAAGCAGCCAGGTTGAGGAGTCGGGAAACTGAGCTATGTGTGCTCGAGGAGTGGGCTGAGAGTTCCACGGTTGAGGCTGTGTAGGCTGCTGTTGATATTGCGCGAGATGTTGTGGAAATTGTGGAGACCATGGCGGAAGAGATGGCTGTCCACGAACCAATCAAAATTATGGACAATACTTAGCGCTATGCCCTTGAGTCCCGCATACTTGGCACTTACCATTGTAAGGTTTGCTGAACCGCGGTTGATTGTTATCGGTATTGTATTGACGTTGCTGGTTGGAGTTGCTGTAATTGCGGTTCTGTGGCTTAGTATTGTTGTTTTTTGATCGACTCTGGTTCTGTCGAGAGCGAGTATCAACAGCATTGGCAACGATTGGTGTGTTAGAAGGAGTATCACTACACAGAATCATAGCTTCACGGTTAAGGAGGCATTCATATAACTCAGTATACGAGATAAGTTTATCACAGCCATGAATTGCATCTATTTCTGGTTTATATTCTTCTCCCAAACCATCCAGAATTTGTTCCGTAAGGTCTTCAACATCAAGTGGCTTCCCAAAGAGAGCTAGATCATCTGATTTGGCTTTCATAAGACGTAAGTATTCTGTAATTGACTTTGTACCTTTGACACAGGTTCGCAGTTGATATTTGAGTTGTCGTATGTGACCACGAGTTGTATTTCTGAAGGCTTCAGCAAGACTGTCCCATATTTCCTTCGTCGTGGTGGCTGTGGAGACTAGTGGTTGGACAGAGTTGGTTAAAGCACCGAGCAAAGCACTGTAAAGAAGGCGATCTTGACGACGCCATGGAGAGTAAGCAGGACTCGGAATATTGACACCATCCATCTCAATTGTAGGTGACGGTATAACAGAAGAATCATCAATAAAGTGATGAAGCTCATGATCCTCCAAGAGAGATCGAACTTGATTACGCCACATGAGATAATTGTGTGTTGTGAGCTTGGTGACATGAGACATATTCACAGAGAGTAGCGTGGCTTGAGGGTTTTGTGTGTTGAACAAGGAGGTTCTTTCTGTTGTTGAATCAGAAGTAGCCATGGGAGAAGAGACAAAAAGAAGTAAAAACAGAGAGGATAAGAGAAACTAGAGACGAAACAGAGAGGACATATAAAAGCGACGAAGAGAAGAATCAGAGAGGCCGTAAAAAAAGAGAAGATAAGAGAATATAGTCTAGAGACGAAGAGAAGAGAAAGAAGAAGCATGACGGCTAGGTTAAAGCCTGGAGTGACTCTGATACCATGATATGTTATTAAGTAATATGTTAACTTTACAATTGTCTTCCTAGGATTATATACACATAAGTATATAATACAAAATGAAAGGAGAATATACAGACTTAATCATATAGAAGGAGCCGTTGAGAGATCCGTTGAGGATGTTTCCTTATCACCTATCCATCCAAACAATTAGCAAATGGGGCAATCAAGCTAACCGAGCATAACATCGAGTTTAAGGTAAAGACAATGACTAAATCTTAGGTCTTTGCCTATTTTTGGCCGAGTTGACACAACCTAAAGACAATCAAACAATCATTATCCAACCATGGAAACTGTACATTACTCGAGCATTATCAAAAACATGATTCAGAATCAAAATATAACTCACTTAACTGGCGGAAGAAATCCTAGAGCAAGCATTCTGTCTGGAATACAAGGCCTCAAAAAACAAAGCGGAGTATGAAACCCTAATAGCGAGAATGGAAATTTCCATAAGTTTAGTATTAGTGTAATATGGAGTACGCAACAAATATTAGAGAATGGAAAGCTTCCTACAGCTGGTTAAGCAACTCACCATAAATTCAATAACTTTAAGCTAACAAAGATCCCTCGTGGTGAAAACATAACTGCAAGGCACATTGGTCATCATTCCTTGACATCCGACCCGCTGATAAAATAAGTAATCTTGGAACCACTCAAGGAAATACCAAGCATTCAGAGGGAGGAAGCAATCATAACCATCTCGGGTAGCGGCAATCATCCCGAGAACCCAACTAGAAATCAGTTTTATCTCGAAGTCTCGACGACTTCTGAACCGAACTGGAGGGAACCAATCATCCGGTAAATCAAACACAAGACATTATTAGAAGACAATAATAACATGTATGGGAATCCAAGATACAAAGCACCATGTACTGCATGATCGAATACCAACTATAAAAACGTAGCTTCAACGGGCATATCTACGATGTGAAAGTAATGACTAAGCTAAGAGACTCCTCGCTAAAATCCACGGAAAATCATGCATAAGCCACTCTGAAGGTCAAGCCCTACCCATAAGAATAAAGCGCCAAATATATTATTGGCCACGATAGTCAGTAAAAGTGAGGAATACTCTAAAAGATGCAATAACTGCCAATTGTATGCCCTCACATTACATCAACCAACAGAGGGCTTGGCTCCCGTATGATCGATGCAACCATCCGGAATACAAAAACATAAGTTTGTACTTGTTTGCACATATTATTTTACAAAGTGGGTTGAAGTAGATTCATATGAAAGATTGCAAATTGAATCAACGCATTGCCAAATAATGAAACAATATTAGATCAATCATAGAAGATTGATATGCGTATTAATGAAGATATTTATCTCGTATAATCCACATATAATAAGGGGACCGAGATACTTAGGAAACCTGGAAGCAAGAAGAGTTTACAAATATGAAGGAAGTAAAGCCGAAAAAGGCATAGTCAATCGCACTAAAACTGCCATATACAAAATTAGTTAGTCCAATATCGAGAAATACCTCGGTTCTTAGCAGATAGATTATTGTTTTCTCATACCTATTTGTTGAATCCATTCAATCATTCTCTCTTTTTTGTTAACATTGGGCCACAATTGGTCGGCCCAGTAGATAAGTTCATATATAATGTAAGTAGCAGAACTCAATCCCTCGTTGTACAAGTGCGTCTATATATATAATAAAGATTTCAGTTTTCAAAATATGTGGAAATAACATTGCAGTCAAAGTTTGTAGAGGCTGATGTTATATGTGTGAGACTCATGCTATATGAAAATTTGGAAAATAGGTCAAAACCCCAATAAATTTTGGTATTTTGATTTGACATTTTTTGTCCCAAGAAAAAGAAAAAAAAGTGGAATTTTATAAATATAAATTGATGTTGATAAAAAAAAGGAAAAAAAAAGTCGGTCTACTTAGGTCATGGGCATTCAGGTACCCAAATCTGATCGGGTCAGATCTTTCGGGTGTCAGATATTTTGGGTTTAGGCATAGAAGATCCGATCAAGTATTTTTTGCGGATTCGGTTTCAGTTCAGTTATTAAATTTCGAATTTGGATCGGGTTTTATTTTTAGAAAATATATTATTTTTGTGTCAGATTTGATTTGGGTTCCGATCAAATTCAAGTATTTTGTATTTTCTTAATTAATTTTTATCAATAAAATTTCAAAAAACAGAATTATTTTTCTAAAAAAGCATAATTTAATTAATAAATTTAATATTTTAGTTTTTTTTGTTAGTTTCATTCTAAACTGATTAATATATGTAGATGTGTAGTTATAATTTTTGAATATTTGTATATTTAAAAGTATATACAAATATTTATTTCTAAGCATATGGTATTTAATTTAGTATTAAAAGCAAACACAATTGTATATCCAGGGATCAAATCCCACTCTCTATATTATGTAAAAAGTTGACTAATGGACCAATCATTTGTGATTCAATATAAACAAAAATATTATTTCTAAATATATTATATAGTTCAGCTCCCTGTTTGGATTTTACTTGATTGGGTTTTAATACTTGTAGTTTTATGCTTTAAAAACTATTGGGATATTTTATAAATTTTGGTTTGATTTAATTTCAAATATTTTAGGTCAAGTTAGGGTTCCGATTTAGAGTATTATGCCGCGGCCTACTTGTGGCTCATTGGTTCGAACCGGAAAATGTTAATTAAGGTTTCCCATTCTAAAGTCTACCAGTTTAGCGTTGGTCAAGTCTCTCTCTCAAGCTTGTCGCCGAAGAAGAAAAGACACAGGTCGTCAATGGCCGCTAGGTTGCTTGCTTTGAGACGCACTTTATCTCTCTTCAGTAATCAACAACACCTAATTCCTTTGTCTCAAGGTATCATCTTTTTCTTCCTAACTTTTGTTATCTTCCCGATTTGCTGCGAGAAATTATATACTTCAATTTTGCTCCGTTTCAAACGTGTCTTCAGTATATAAAGAAATATTTAGGTGTTTTATGAGCAGTAATAGTTGTTGATAGCCATAAGTATTTTTCTTTACCTTCCTTCTTTGTCTTCCCTGTGCGAAAAATTAAGAGTATGATGACAATTTGCAAATTCCAGCACTAGAGACCAAATTGTGTAGAAGCTGTATTTATACTTTCATTGATGTCTTTTTGTCAAACATGAGAAAATGTTGGTTTTAATTTTTTGGGTTTTGATGTTTGATTTTAGACGAAAAGGGGATATTGAGTTATAGCTAAGGGAGAGATTTTAGTGTTGGGCTATTGTACGAGTGTCTTTTGGAAATTAGAGAGGATATGTACTCGTTATCACATGTTTAACATCTAAAATCGTCTTTGCTTTGTCGTATTTTGGAGTTAGAGGAGGCCAACGAAACTGAAATTATAAAGATAATAGTGCTTTCTTTGTACTTTTCTATGCATTGAACATTGGCTGTGAGTATTGGCTTTTTAGCAAGAAACTGATTCAAGCCTTTGTGTCTGGTTTTTATTATTTTTCTGGCTAAGATGAGTTGTTATAAATTAAGTTAGTGTTTCAATACCTGCATCTGTAACCTATACATTGTTTGCATATCTCTCTGGGCATTCTTCTCTTGGTTTAAGCACTTATTAAAGAACTGAATTTCTGAGTTGTGACCGCTCTAGCCTTGCTGCTATGAAAACGTAAATCTATGCATTTACCAATACTTAGATGTGTTACTTTGTTTTCACAACGCAAATGTTCCTATGATGGCCTTTTATGGTACTGACTGTTATCCCTGTGTGTAACTACAACTACTTTTACTTATTATTGATCTTTTAGGATTATCTTTGTTTGAATATAATCTCAACAGAGCAGTTGTCGCTATCAAAGTCACTCTTCAACAGAAATCATTTATATGGACGAGTACTACAGAGACAGTTATGTCTAACCCGTGAGGTCAATGAAGCCTCAGAAACCAATGTTTGCAACTCTACAAACTGTGCTAATGAATCAGCCAAAGTTCCCTCCCCTGTAACGGCCTCTGAGGAACTAATGGTGAAGTACAAGTCTCAATTAAAAATAAACCCGAGGCATGACTTCATGATGGTCTTTACTTGCAAGGTCTGTGAGACAAGATCTATGAAGATGGCTAGCCGAGAATCATACGAGAAAGGCGTTGTGGTAGTACGATGTGGAGGGTGTGATAATCTCCATTTGATTGCAGACCGTTGTGGTTGGTTTGGAGAACCAGGAAGCGTGGAGGACTTTCTTGCTGCTCGCGGGGAAGAATTCAAGAAAGGATCCATGGATTCTCTTAGCCTTACACCTGAAGATTTAGCTGGAGGAAAGTTTTCCAATGAGTGAAGACTACTCTTATTTGGTTTTGCTAATTAACCATTATGCAACGGATTTCACATTATATTCCAACTTATTTTTACTTTCTGGTTGTTCAGTGTCTGGTATATTCAAATGCAGAAAACGTTTGATGTAGTCCTGTGTTGGAATGTTTCAAACAACTTTAGATATCGATTGATTTCAGACAAACAAAATCACAAGAGACAAAATGAGTAAATTTTTTGTTTTGATCTGTAAAGAAAATGAATACATTATTAGGTGTTCAACTTCTCCATGATCTTTGTAAGGGCTGAGTATGTGCCAATGGCTGAACATACTGCTCCTACTGTGATAATTACGATACAGATGGTCACCTACACACAAACCAGAGACTGTTACTTAAATATCAATTTGAAGAATTTTCGATTTTGAACTAAGCTATAAGAAGTGCGCAGAATTTACCTGAGTAGGGGTTACTTTACTCCTTAAAATACTCAAGAAACAAGCAGGCGGTAGTATCAGCGTCTGTGTACAGAAAATTGATCAAGTTTATATAAGAAATGCAAACTATTATTGATCTGCATAACCGGAAAAGGGTGAAACAGTATGTAACTTACGATGAGCATTGTCAAGAATGATCCAATCAATGACATGACCAGACCTGCAAAAATCGTGAGTGTCAAAAGAAGTGACTGTTTTATTTTGTTCATGTAGATTTTTGGAGTGTTCTTACCGAAGAAAGGAATCGCAAGACCAACAAGCAGAGTAGAGAAGACCAATGCGCTTCTAATGGCGATTGCATAGAAACGTGACTTCCCATATTTTGATGGTATTAACTCCTCAAGACTCATAGCAACCGGAGATAATGTCAAAGCATATGTGCTTTCTTTTTATTAAGGCCACATAGTTTTATCAAATTAGCTTATGAAAATGACAGAAATAAGTGATAAGTTTCTGAATATTTCTCGAGAAAGGATATTTAGTAAATGGATTAACAACCTGCAAACAAAACAAGCTAGCAAATCATTTCAACATTCATGTAATGACCATAAACAAATAAGCAGAAGAAAAGATGGAAAGAAAAAAGCTTACAGTAGTCCACAAAGCAATCTTAGATGCAACCAGATCTTGAGGCATGTTAAGAGTAAACTGTGATTCTGTTGATTCACCAAACATGTTATATCCCATAACAGCCACACCCGCATACATCAAAGTACATATCCCAAAACTGCGGAAAACGAGAGCTTTATATCAGTTTCCAAAGGTTGTTGTACATGAGCTAATACTGAAGCTTACCATGTCAAGAGAACAGCAGGAAACTGAGAGGGTTTTGCCATTGAAGTATAAATATTTGGGAAAACACCATGTCCTGAGTAACAGTAACCATAGAGTCCTATAGACACAGGTAATGTTGCGAGGTTTAAAGGAGTTCCTTTGCTATGAATTCCAACTTCATCAATCAAACCAATCCAAAACAAGCACAAAACAACCAACACTGATGCAATCACCCCTCCAGCTGCAATATAACCATAACATTGTTTTTTTCTTTTCTTTCTTGTACCAAATCAAAACCAAACTTAGTACAATTGAACCTAACTACCTGAAATATAACTTAGAAGGCTGAGATCTCGAAGCCAAACGGTGGGCAGAACAGCAAGGGTTGTAAGTAGAGAAAATAGGTGAGGTGCATCTAACTGAAACCCTCCAATACTTAGACCAGCATTTGGAAACATTGATGAAAGGTTATCACTTTCCAATATTATGTATTCAACACTCATAGCCTGCATTCAGAGATAAACATATATCAATGTCTGTAAACTCACTTTATCTAATCAAAAGGAACATTCACATTTTCATCTAATAACTAAGACTACTACTAGTGTTCCAATACTGTGGTTAAGGATTTTGTTCTATACTTCAAACCAAATCTACAAACAAGACAAAGATAAACTATGGACCCTGAAGGCCAAGGAGTTGTCTACTTTACATGTGGTCCCTTGTTTTGACTAGAATAATCTTGTGTAGTTATCTTCCATAGAAAATAAATATATGTATTTGTTTTTGTCATTATGTATGTAATACAAAGTAAACTATTGGAGGAATTGCAATTGAACTTACATATAGCTCCAAATAGAGTATTATCTGCAGTCAAGAGGAAAACAATTAAAAGCTGGTATGAATGATATAAAAAAAACCTTAAAATTTACAATGTATAGACGATTAAACTAGAAAGGGCTGTACTTACAGAGACAAGGATACGGCCAGTGGCACCAAAAGCAGCATGACCAATATCAGGATAGGTCTTGAGATCTGGGTGGCTATCGAGACAATAACGCAGAAGCAAACCAGTGTAGAAGCAAAGAATAC
>JAKUCM010008312.1:0-11340 GCA_023374145.1 Lepidium sativum
AGAAATAATAATAATTAAAACGCGGAGCCAATCACGGGCTGCCACGTGGCGAACCCGTGCCTCACAGGCTCTTAATTAAGAGCCGGGCCGCCATGTGGCAGCCCGTGATTGGCTCCGCGTTTTGCAATTTTTTTATTTTTTTTTTCTCCCCTGAGAACCTCCAATGCTGATGCCCTAACGAGTGGCTTCAATTGTTGGACGTAGTCCTATACCTAGAGATGTAGAAGCTTTAACAAATCACGTGTGACCTTTTTTTTTGGTCGAGACTCGAGACAAACACTATTTCTTCTATTAACGTTAGTACACGTGGCAAAAATTACGACCATCGAGACAGCAAATGACCTTGTAATATCTTTTTTAAAAATATTACACTAAGACCATCTCCAATGGGGGAGAAGTTCTTAAGAAATAAATTAATAATATTTTTATAAAAATTTAAATTTTATTTAAAATTTTGTTGTCTAAAATCAATTGTCCAATACATGATTGACATTTGGTAAGAGACCATATATAAAATCTCTTTGTTAAGAACCCCTTCTCTCTTTTTCTTTTACTATTCTTTAGTTTTTTTTTTTGTTTTTACATTATAATAATCTTAAGAAACTAAAGTTAAGAGACTCCAACTCTAAGGATATCCGTAAATTTACAGGAGTAAAATTGAATATTAATATAAAATATCTTTTTCTTCCTTGCGTCCAATTGTCCAAATGTGTATATTGTATTAAAAGGGAAATGTCAACAGTTTATTTGAATTCGAACCGAACGTATAATGTTTATAATTTGTTTAGATATTCGGGATGAACGAGATAAATAAAAGATTTGACCCATGCGTACAAAACGAATTTGTGAACTATACTAATTTAAAACTCAAATTTGTATTTACGCTTTGCTTCTAACTTTATCAAATGCCCCAAGGATTGTAAAGATTGGCGGAAATTATGTTTATCGTAATCGACATCGGATACTGTACAGTTACATAGTATAACTCATTTATTAATTTGCTATTGTTGAGTTTATAACCTAATTGTTTCCTATTCTTGTGTATTAGGTTATAGGTTCTAAGAAAGAGAATGCACCAAGATTTAACCAGTTCTCCGAATGATTATGCGTACGTCTCCTGAGAGAAGATTTCTCCCAAAATCCAATAAGAAAAACACTGAAGATTACACAGTAGGAATTCAAGAGAGATTACAAAGAGTTATCTAAGAAAATTATGAACCCTAATTTTCTTCTGCTTTCTTCCTATTAAGACTATCTCTTTATTCTTATAACCTCAATATATATAGGAAAGCATTATGGGTTTTAGGTCAGAAAGTGTGGTATTGGGCTTTCCGTTTCAGCCCAATACGTTGCTAATGGGCTTGGTCAAAGTTCAACAATCTCCACCTTTGACCAGCCCATCTTCTCTTCCTTCTTTGACGAAAAAAGAAGGCCCAAAGTAAAGGTACATCTTCTCTTTCTTTCTTCGACGAAAAACCCTTAGCATTCCTTATCACTTTCACTTTGTGATTTCCCTTCCTTCTCGATGCTTCTGCTTCTCTCTCGAAGTTTCATCGGAGAAGGCTTTCTCCTTCGCTTAAGCTTTTCTCTCTCGATCCTTCCACCGATCCCACCTTCTTCTTTCTTGGATCTCTGTTTGTCTTCGGCTCTCACTTGAGTCATCGCTCCATTTCTTTCGAAACTCGCCTGTTTTGCTTCCGATCTTACATGTTCTGGATCTCGCTTCTCGGCCTTTCCGACTTCCGATCTTGCATGTTCCAGATCTCGTTTCTTGGCCTTTCCGACTTCCGATCTTGCATGTTCCAGATTTCGCTTCTCGGCCTTTCCGACTTCCGGTCTGTTCTTCACTAGTTATTGCATCCTCGACTCTTTGGCTTCAATCTCATTTTCTTGTGATCTTGCCTCTTTGTCTCTTCGGCTTTCGATCTGATCTACTCGAAGTTTCATCTCCTCGACGCTTCGGATTCTGATCTCACTTCTTTGAGATCTTATCACTCGGCCTTTTCGGCTTCCGATCTGGCCTCTTTGGCTTATGATCTCGCTTCTTCGGCTTCTGATCTCGCATCTTCGGCCTCCGATCTCGCCTCTTCGGTCTTTCTTGTGTCAGATATCTCCACCTGGAACCGTGCTCACTCCTTTCGTGGTTCCAAATACGCTCACATAAAAAATCCCTCATTAGTCACCACCTGTATCGATGTCGGATACAGAGCTTTTACTTTTCGCCCAATAAAAAATAACTTTGAGACCTAATTATTTTGTTGTCTTGCGAGGTGGAGGGATTGTTTCATGAGGTCGTGTCTGCAGCTTAGTGTAGGTTTAAAAGTTCACAGCAAAGGTGAAACTTCTGTCCAGGTACGCATTTAGTAAGGAAATTTGAAGGGTTTAGGGTTGTGTGTATCTTTCATAACTCCATGTCTCCTTGATTGACTATGTCTCTGATGTAGTAAAATTTGATAGCAATATGCTTAGTTCTTTTGTGATGAACTGCGCTTGTAGCTAGGGCCAGAGCATTTTGTGAATCACTGTGTAGTTGAAAGTTTCTCTGCTTAAAACCCAATTCTTCACAGAAGCCTTTTAGCCACATTCCTTCTTTAACTGCTTCTGTCATTGCCATGTATTTTACTTCAATTGTGGATAGAGCCACCACTAACTGAAGGCATGATTTCCATGACACTGTGTTCCCACCTACTTTAAATGCATAACCTGTGACCGATCTTTTTCTGTCTAGGTCTGTACCGTAGTGTGAATCTGATAACCCTTCTATGTTGAACTCTGAGATTCTTTCAAATCTTATGCTTTGCATATATGTGCCTTTTAGATATTTCGGTACCCACTTAGCCACTACCCAATGTTCCCTTCCTGGTTTGCTCATGAACCTGTTTATTAAACCAATTGAAAACCCCAAGTCTGGTCTTGACCCAACCATTGAATACATTATGTCCTTTCTTCAGCTTCTGTTAGGCTTTTAAGTTTAAAATGTGTTGCGGTTGGTGTTAGTACTGGTCTGGTTTCAAACATGTCAAACGTTTTTAAAACCTTTTCCAAGTAGTTTCCCTGTGACAGAGATAATGTTTCCTTCTCTCTGTCCCTAACAATATCCATGCCTAGAATCCTATATGCACTTCCCAAATTCTTCATTTCAAACTCATCATTTAGTAGATCCTTTAGCTTTTGAATGATGCTCATCTTCCCAGCAACTATTAGTATATCATCGACATATAATAATAGGTATACAGCATGGTCAGTTTGCTTGTCCTTCACATACACACATGGGTCAGCTCACATCTTCTAAAACACTGGTTCCTCATGAACTTGTTGAATCTTTGATTCCAACATCTAGGGGATTGTTTCAGTCTATATAGGGATTCTCTTAATTGGCGTACTTTGTGCTCATCTCCAGCTTTCACAAAACCTTCAGGTTGGCTCATTAGGATTTTCTCTTCTAGATTTCCGTGTAAGAACGCAGTCTTTACGTCCATCTACTCTAGTTCATAATCTAGGTTTGCTACGATTGACAGCATCAATCTGATGGAGACGTGTTTAACCACGGGTGAGAACACCTCATTGTAATCCACCCCTTCTTCTTGTAGAAAACCTTTAGCCACTAGTCTTCCTTTGTATCTTCTTTTGTCAGCTCCTGGAACTCCCTGTTTTAGCTTTAAGACCCATTTGCAGCCTAGTATCTTTGCTTTTTCTGGCTTATCCACCAGATCCCACAAATGATTTTTTCTTTGTGAATCTATTCACTCTATTGCAGCCATTTTCCGGTGTTTCTTATTCTAGCTCCTCATTGCTTCTTCGTAAGATTTAGGTTCTTCTATCTCTAAATCTTATGCCGCTGATAGTGCATATGCTACATAGTCACCATCCTCAAATCTGGAGGGAGCTCGAATATTGTTTCTCCTTATTCTATCTCGAGCAAGTAGATAGTCTTCTAGAGATGTCCCTGTTTCTGATTCAGATCTTTCATCGTTTCCTTCTAGTTTAATTGAGCTGCTTAGGTTGTCTGGATCAGAATTTTCTTCACTCTGATCTGAGCTGCTCTATGAATCAGAGTATCCACTAGATGGTCGTCTGACGAGATCACTGCTAAATGTCATTATTCGTTCTGGTTTTTTCTTGAATTTCCTTTCAGCCTCCTTGGATGACTCGGCTTGCTCTGTTGAGTTTCCTTTTGCCTTTATGAATACTTCGTCCTCATTGAAGATAACATTTCTGCTAGTGACACATTTTCCTTCTTCAACCACCCAAAATCTATAGCCTTTAACACCGAAAGGGTACCCTAGGAATATTCCTTTTAGTGCTATGAGATTTAGTTTTCCCTATGTGACGTGAACAAAGGCCGAGCACCCAAATCTCTTGAGATGGCTCAGGTCGGGTTTTGACCCATTCCAGACTTCCTCTGGTAACTTAAACCCGATTGAGGAGTTTGGTGTCCTGTTTATTAGGTACACGGCTGTAGATGTAGCTTATGCCCAAAAACCTTCTTCCAACTCACTTTCAACCATCATACTTCTCATTATGTCCATGATACTGCGATTCATTCTCTCGGATACCCCATTCTGTTGGGGTGTGTAAACACATGTCCGATGTCTCTTGATCCCATTTTCTTTACACAGTTCATCAAAAGTGGAGTTGCATAATTCTAGCCCATTATCAGTTCTTAGGCATTTAATCCTTTTCTCATTCTGGTTTTCAACAACTAGCTTCTATTCTTTGAATTTATGCATTGCCTCGTCTTTTGTCTTTAGGAAGTATACCCAGACCTTCTTTGAAAAATCATCAATAAAACTGATGAAGTATTTGCAGCCTCCCAAGCTTTTTGGGGTTGATGGGGATCCCCATAGGTCTGAATGAATGTAGTCCAATACATTTTATGTGGTGTGTTTTGCAGTTTTAAAACTTTTCTTGTGTGATTTTCCTAGAACACAATTGTCAGAGAAGTCTAATATGTCCAACACTTTGTTCGGCAAGTAGCCTCCTTTAGCCAGCAGTTTCATGTTTTTGTAAGTCATATGCCCTAGTCTCGAGTGCCATAGTTTGTTGTGTCTGTCCCAGATGTTGCTACTGCGGCTTCCCCCTTTACCACCATCCCATGTATGTAATATAGGCCATCTTGATATTTTCCTGACAACACCTTTTTCCCGTTCTTAAAAAAGTCCACGACAAAATCCTTTCCTTTATACTTGCAGCCACTTTTCTTCAGTTGCCCATAGGATATGAGGTTGCTCCCCATAGAGGGTATGTATCGTACTTCTGTCAGGATCACCATAGACCCATTTGGATTGATTATCTTAACTATTTCAATCCCTTTGACTTCACTCTGAGTTAAGTTTCCCATTATAACTTTTCCTCCGTCAATTTTTTGCAGGTCGAATATGGATTCTTTGTCTGGCGTGATGTGGAAGCTGCATCCAGAGTCCATCACACATTCTTGTTTGGTGGCGCTGTGGCTTGCGGTTAGTATTTCTGGCTCTTTTGGGTTTGTCACAACATTAGCAGAGTTGTTTGACCTGTTTGACGATCTTTCAGGACATTCTCTCTTTCAGTGTCCCTCTTTTCCACAGATGAAGCATCCCTTGTTGTTCTTGTTGTGTTTGGGTCTCGACTTTGATCTTCCTTTGCTTTTGGACCGACATTTCCAAGGTTTTCCCTTCCCTTTTTCTTGTCTCCCTCTGTATTCTATATATAAGCCTTCATTGTATGACCTTGTGAGTTTACCTCTTTCCAATAACTCTCTCTCCTTTGATTTTACAGCTCCTATTACCTCATTAAGGCTCAGTGTATCTCTGCCATACTTCAAGGTCTCTTTGAGTTGGTCATACTTCTCGGACAAGGAGCTTAGTAGAAAGATGGCCTGAACTTCTTCCGGTACTTCCACCCCAATATTGTTCAGGTCTGCTACTAACTTTAGGAAATCGTCGACATTCTCATCTATGTTCTTAGAATCGATCATCCTAAAGGTTTATAATTTTAGTTGCAGGTAAATTTTGTTAGGGAGGGATGTTTCCATGTATAACCTGTTGAGGGTAGACCACACTGATGTTGCTGTCTCACAGTTTGTGATTTTCCTTCGCACTTGATTTCCCACGTTGAGTACTATAAGATCCTTCGTCTTTTCTAACTTTTACAGCTTTGCAGGATCTATGCTTGGAGCAGCGACAACGGAGGTCCCCACATCTTTTCCAGGAGTCGCCCACCTGTCTACTGGAGCATCCTTCAGTAGCTGCTCGTCTGTCAGAATGCTTTTCAACCCTAGTACTCCAAGATGCGCTAGCATTTGTACTTCCCATAGTGAGAAATCGTTTGTTCCATCGAATGTGTCTACCTCTATCCTTGTGTTGCTCATCGCTTGTTTTCTTAGTCTCTTCTTCGCAATTCCTTCTCCTGACCCAAAACTCTGATACCACTTGTTGAGTTTATAACCTAATTGTTTCCTTTTCTTGTGTATTAGGTTATAGGTTTTAAGAAAGAGAATGCACCAAGATTTAACGAGTTCCCTGAATGATTACGGGTATGTCTCGTGGGAGAAGCTTTCTCCCAAAATCCAATAAGAAAAACACCGAATATTACACAGTAGGAATTCAAGAGAAATTACAAAGAGTTATCTAAAAATTATGAACCCTAATTTTATTCTTCCTTCTTTCTGATAAGACTATCTATCTTATAACCTCAATATATATAGGAGAGCATTCTGGACTTTAGGTGAGAAAGTGTGGTATTGAGCTTTCTGTTTCGGCCTAATACATTGCTAATGGGCTTGGTCAAGGTTCAACAACAGCTATACATAGATAAGATGCAACTAAACATTTTAAACCAAAAAGTAAACTAAACATAATATAGTCACAATTTTTGGATTTTAATCGTGTACATAACTTTCACAGAACACAATCACGGAGTTAAACGATACAGTGGGCTAAAACCCAATATATGGGCCATTTCAGACCCAACAATATCATGCATGCATAAACCTACGTCCAAAAATCACATTCCCGTAAATGTATACAATTTTTTTATTTTTTTAACATTCAATAATTATACCATTTTCTCAGAAACGTTATGAAAATATACGAGTAATATAAACCAATAAAAAACAAAACCAGAAATATACGGTGCATGCATTTAGAGGGTGTCGAGTAAAGCTGCAGTCTTACTAAATTTGGCCGAGCTAGCACCAATTTTTGTTCTCCCTCAATTAATAAAAGCTGACGTTTACAGTGTACGGACATTTGAAAACTGAACGTATATAAATACTGTGTATACTAAAGGTAGATAAAATGCATTTTTAGCCTCATTTGAAATTGTTGGCAAATACAAATAAGACACGTGTCAGGATAGAGAGTGCTTGTCTTATTACTCTCCCTCCATTCGCTTCATAAATCTCCAAAAACCCTCAAACGAAGATCTCAAAAACAGAAAACCCTAAAAAGCCTCTGAATTCTTCAGCCGCCTTATCATGGTGATCATGAACATTGTTCCCACGCCTCAGTCTCCAGGTGCACATCTTCAACCCTAACTCTTTTTGTTTGTTTTGTTTGATGATATATATCTTCGAATCCAGTTAACTAGTTCGTCATTTCTTAAACTCGTTGATCATCTGTAAACTGATATATATTGGTGTTCGCAGATGGATTTTACGCGACGAACAATCCGTACCAAGTGAACGGACCAAAAGGGTTTACCGAGTTTAGGTGTTTGGAAATGGAAGAAACCCAAGATCTGTACGTGAGGCTTGATTTCCCAGGAGTCACGAAAGAGAATCTGGTGATCCTCTTGGAGCCAAAGAAAAAAGCTGTTATCGTGGGTGGAGATGCACCCAAAGAGAGCAAACACGATTCTTCTCACCGCAAGTACGGAACAGCCACGGGACTCATCTGTGATTGCTGTGAAATCAGTGACATTCAGTGTTTTATTGGAGATGGTGTTGTCAGACTTATCTTATCCAAGAAGAAGATCATTCTTCACCATCCTTCCTCCTCTTCTAGTAACTTTCTTCTTTCTTCACTCATAATTTTGACCATATTTTTACGTATTTTGTGGTTATATTTTTCTTTTTCCTTTTAGCAGCTCGCAACAATGGTGGATATAACCCAGAAGGTATTTGATTTATTTAGATTGTTCTATTTTGGGTAAATAGTTTCAGATATATCTTATAATTGAGCTTCTTGTTTTGTGTGTTTTTTTATGACATGTTTCCTTTGGGTTGTGATTTCATTGTTGCAATGCAATAGCTGATGTCCATCCTCTAGGTATGTAAATTTTTTTAACGTTTTGACTTTAACATTTCTTTTATTTGACATTACTAATTAAAAATCTATCTTCTTCTTTTCTTCATGAATCTCGCAGCTCATCTTCGTGGACTTAACCCAGAAGGTACACATGATTCGATATTCGTATTATCTTGTCAGCTTCATTAATTAGTAAATTATTAACTAGTTCAATCTCATTAATTAATTGTCTGATTGTTTCCATCGATAGGTCGCCTTGGCACTGACCCTCTCGGTATGCACTTAGTTAATCTCTCTATATTGTGACATAAGTTCCCAATATATTCATATCATTATCTTATTAACTACTCGTATATCAATTATGCCATGTGTTTTTGACATTGCACAGATCCGGCGTTAACCGGTCCTACCATACTAGAACATCCATCAGTGTATGAAGGACCCAATAGTGCTTACGAGTATAAAGACCTCTCAAAAGGTGGTTTGTTTATGCGTATAGACATGCCTGGAGTTCCAAATGACAACGTCATGGTCACGGTAGACAGTGACGGTGGATTGACCATCATCGGACAAGCTCCTCCGGCCATGCATGACTCGAGCGGACGTGAATACAGAGCCAAAGTTGCAGTCTTGCCACGAGACTATGATAGCCGTCGGATCAAGTTAATCGCCAAGCATGGTGTCGTCCGTCTCATAATCCCTGCCTACTAATTATAATTATATATTGCAATTACTTTGCTTATGGTTTAATTATTACAATTTAACAAAATTAGACCTCTCTTCTCTTTTATTCAAAAAAACCAGTATTACGTAAATATACTTGTTGATGAATTAGTAGTAATAGAAAGTAGTAACTAATTAATTCTCAAGCTTCTTAATTAACCTAGTAATTATATGTCGATGAATCTAGTTACCCATACACAAAAGTTGACGTCGTAGTAACAAACCAGTGCCCTTTGTCTGCTAAACTAACAAGGAAACGCAATTTGTTTCACAAAAAGAGGATGACACGTGTCTAATAAGCATTGGTGGCTTAAATGATAATTTTTATAAAAAGACTGTTGTTATTTTGTCGTTATAACTGACAACTTCTTCCTCTACCTTCCTCATCACAGTCGCTCCTATAAAGATCCCAAAGAGAGAGAGAGAGTGAGAGGTCGATAAATCAGAAAAAACCCTAATATCTAAAGAATCTTTACTCAGCGTTGAATCATGGTCGTCCCTGTTATGCCTGTTTCTTCTCCAGGTATCACATCTTCTAAACCAAACTCAAATCTTACCTACATTGTTACATTTGCTCTTTTATATCTAATTTTGGTGTTGATTGTGATGATCAGAGGGGTTTTACGCAATCAACAACCAGTTTCTGGAAATTGGACCAAAAGGATTCGCTGAGTATAAGAGGCTTGAGAACAAAGGCATCTACATTCGGTTAGATTTACCCGGCGTTCGAAAAGAAGGTGTGAAGGTTTTGCTTGACGAGTCTAAGAAAGGTGTAATCATCTCCGGCGACGCACCAAAGGAGCACAAATACGACTCATCTGAACGGAGCTATGGTAAAGCCGTTGGAATCTTCTGCGAATGTTGTGAGATCTCCGAATTCACCTATCTCATGTCTGATGATGGTGTTCTTAGGCTTCATCTCTTCAAGACCAACATCACTCCACAATCTTCCTCCTGCATCTGTAATTACTCTTTCTCTGTTTTTATATATGATTCGGTCGTTAACTGTGAACAACTCTTTCTGAGATTTACTTTTTGTCTTTCAGCGACTGTAGGGTTGCACAAATCCCAATGGTATTTACATTTCTCCTCCATTCTTCAGAAATCTTATGTTTATCATTATTACTATATGTTATATATAGACTATAATGTATTGGAATGTTTGGTTGTTGTTGTATATATATGTGCGTGGAGCAGAACCGAAGTATTCGGGGTCGGATATTGATGCCACACCCATTTGTGAACCAAGGATCTAAATTTGCGTATGAGGCAAAGCAGCTCCAAAACGGTGGTCTATACGTGCGTGTGGACATGCCAGGCCGTTCCCAAAGGACAAGTTCACGGTTTCCATTAATAATGGGATGGTCAATGTGACTGGTCAAGCTTCTGCCCTTAGCCATGATTCAGGTGGCCGTTTCTACGACGGTGACGTCGCTAAGTTAACCACTCTTCTCACTATTCCCATCCGTAAGATCAAGACCATCGCCAAGAACGGTGTCATTCGTCTCATCATCCCTCCCGTCTGATGACTTTATCATGAAGAAACTTTATCTTTCTGCGTCGATCGATCCACCCTCTATTTCAGGGAGCATGTCGTCATTCCCTTTTCGTCAATGGTTATCATTTTCCAGATTTTTTTAATTTTCTTTTTTAGTCAAAGTCTTGCGAGTTAACAAACTCTTTTTGGCAGTAAGCAATAATAAAGGATTTCACCAACAAACGCTACACATCTTTTCTACTTTTTTATCTGTTGAAATAAATCTACCTACACACATATCGAGAATAACAAGAGGTCTTTAGACCATGATTATTGGTAGACCCAAGTGGGTCTCTTAAAAAAAAAAAAAAAAAATTTTTTTTTTTTTGTAAAAAACGGACCAATACGGGTTTCGCCACTTACATCTCTTATTTAAGAGACGGGTTCTACAAAAAAAAAAATTTTTTTTTTTTTTTAAGAGACCCAATTGGGTTTCACCAATAATCATGCTCTTAAGAACACCACCAGTGCAGGTGTTTTACGAAAAAAAAAGATCTTATGATTAATTTAATTGGTTTAATATTGGTACAGTGTAGAACCGGGTCTAAATCGAGATCTGTTGGTTAAGGTTTAGACCCTCATATATGTTGGGCTGTGAGTGGTGAAACCTGCGGCAAAAAAAAATGAGAAGGGGGTGAGACAGTCTTAACCCATTTGCGACTTCTTCCTCGTTTCGTCTTCTCCTCTCTCCCGAAAGGGCGATTCCTTGGCGACTCCATGGCGACTCTATGGCGATTTGCCGCGTATCACCATCTCGTTTTGTCTTCTTCTCAGAGGCCGCGTTATCACCATCGGAGACCGCGTAACCACAGTCGAGAGCACACCACCATCGGAGATTCTCGAAGAAATCGG
>JAKUCM010008313.1:0-29099 GCA_023374145.1 Lepidium sativum
GATTCTGAAAGCCCAAAGCCGATCACACATTGTGCACACTTCAAGGTACAAATGGTATTATTGCAATCTTAGTATATGTTGACGATATCATTATCACTGGTGACAATAATGATGGAATCCAAGGTATCAAATTTCATCTTAAATCGGTATTTGACATTAAAGATTTATGACATATTAAATACTTTCTTGGGATTAAGGTATGTCGAACCCATGATGGCCTCTTCCTCTCTCAAAGAAAGTATGCACTTGACATCTTACGTGAGTGTGATGTAGGTAACAAGGTAGCTAAGACACCATTTGAGGATGTCTCCAAAGTCACGTGCAAGGGGGAGAATGGAGAACACCCTCAGTTTGAGGATGCACATCAATATCGTAAAATGGTGGGCAAACTCATCTACTTTACAATCACCCGTCCAGACCTATGCTATACTGTCAACCAAGTTAGTCAACAGATGGAATCTCCAACTATGATTCATTTGAAAATTGTGGAATGGATCCTTAGGTATATTAAAGGAACTTCGGCCCAAGGCATATGGATGGGAAAGAATGACAACACCACCCTTGTTGGATATTGTGATGCAGATTGGGCTGGGGATAGGCAAGACCGCAAGTCCACAACCGGGTATTGCACGTTTCTTGGAGGCAATTTAATCACATGGAAAAGCAAGAAACAAAAGGTGGTATCATGTTCTAGTGCGGAAGCCGAATATAGAGCAATGAGGAAACTAACCGATGAACTCATATGGCTAAAGGCATTACTCAAAGACTTGAGAGTCGATATCCAAGAACCGAACACAATGCATTGTGACAACCAAGTTGCCATACACATTGAATCAAATTCGGTATTCCACTAAAGAACAAAACACATTGAAGTGGATTGCCACAAAGTCTGAGAGAAGGTGGAACAAGGAGTCATCTTACCTTGGTACACCAAGAGCACGGATCAGCTTGCCGACATATTCACTAAGGCTGCAAGCCTAAGAGTATGTGAATTCATCCACTCAAAACTTGGGCTCATTAATATGTCCAAACCGTGACAATGAACCACACTCTTTTTCCCTTAGATGGTTTTGTCCCAAAAAAGGTTTTAATAATGTAATGAGAATAAATTAATAAAAATATTTGGTGTTGGTTGACTTGATGAGAAGGAAGGAGAAGTTGGCGCATTGATGAGGCAGTAAAAGCTCCACCTTCTTCCACGGGACTTAGCCTTATACAAATCAATCTATACATACAACCTCTCTTTCATCACTTTCACACTATACGTCTTTTTCTATTTCCATTTATTTTAGGCCATTTTTGGTAATTACCTTTGCTTCAAGCTCTTCTTTTAGGATTTAGGCTTTAAACATTTTTATTCTAATATTTTATTTTTGTATATTTCATATATTTTGATTTTAGATTTTTTATAACTAAATGTATTTCATTAATAAAGAATTGGCTTTCTAGAATAAATAAATAAATAATAAACTTAATGTAAGATCTGTTTAATTTTGGTGTTTTAATTTTTTGTTTCATTTTCCACAATAATGAAAGTCATTGTCAATCACATCCTTAGTTTTTTATAGCAATCATAAATAATTAAACCAAAAATCTAGTTAAATAGGACTTGAAATATATGCTCATTTGGTTACGTATTAAATGATAGAATTCAAATTTAACCATGTTTTAATTTGAGGATTTAGGTTACAATCAAGTCTCGTCGATCTAATGATTTCTTGACAAAAAAATTATATATATATATATATATATATATTTGATTTGCAGAACTTACTGCTGGCTCAATCAATTTATTTTATTTAAAAACAAACCGGTCTATTTAAAAAATTCAGTATGTAAAACCAAAATTTGGAATTATTGAATGGAATAAAAAGAAAAGAGATGTCGTAGTTGTTAACAAAAGGGTGGCTTGAAAACTAAGTTTGATCTTGCTTTCAATTAAAGTAAGATTAATGCATCTCAGATTTTCCATGCATAACTCTAATTCAAATGAATATTCTGAATCTGTTGACTCTTTTGTTGCTTTCTGATTATTGAGATGGCGCTCTTAAAATTCTCGTTACCATTGGCTTATTATATTATTCATCACATTTGTCATTATGCTTTCAGAAATTGTTTTTTTTTTGTTTAACAATTAAAAACCAAAGTCTAGGCACTAACTCTAAGTATTAACCTTGTCTAATAAAATGAAATTGAGTAGATAACTATCAAATTACGTCAAGTGTCTGAATGTGAGATAACACTCAAATTCTTCAATTGCAAAATATCAGGTTTCTTCTTCTAGTTCATTATTCATTATGTAGGATCTTTAAGATTTTTGTTTGTTTGTTTCACTTTATATTTTTTTTTGATATTTTTTGACCATTAATATCTGCATTATATTTTATGACTGGAAAATTTACAGTCAAATAAAATATTAATTTTTTTAAAAAATGAAGAAGTTTCAATATACATATTTTTAGATAAAACTTCTTATATTATGAGAAAAAAGAAAAGAATATAACACTACTGTGTCCAAAGAGACATTTATATCAATTTATTTAATATCCAAAACTATTATACATTGGTTTTTTTATAATTTGGTCAAATCCAACAAAAAAACGAAGTTTCTCATATTTACCATATTACCACTAAAGCATACCCCAAACAAGGAAAATAAAAGTATGCAGTTGATTAACTCGAAAATTAATATCGATGATGATAGTTATACGTTCAATTTGATAAGAATGGAACCCAGGAAATGTCAAAAGTATTGGAGCGTGCAAATGGATAATTTTGTTAATGTGTTAAGCCTTTAAAGCAATTTTAACCTTACAATTTTGTAATTCGATATTATTTATTATCAAAATGGATAATTGTCTTTCATTCAATTATTCCGCCAAGTAGAATACTTTCACACCTCGCGCAAATGTTTGGGTCCACCTCAAAGATTAACTAATCTTTCGTTACCTAAAGAAACCAGATAAGTATCTACTTACGGACGACCACAACCTCTCTTTTTCAGTTTCTACGCAATATATTTATTTAATTTGCTATATAAAATATTAAATCGTCGATGTCATAATCAACCACCAAATGTTATATTCGAATTACAATGTTTATCTACAAAACGAAACCCAAATAGTTCTAAATATCAATTTTTATAAAATCATAGTTTCGTAACTAACTCGACCACGAAACACATTACACTTTATCCACAACCTTTTTTTCTCAAACGATTTTAATTTTGTGTTTCCAATTTCCAATCGATATATACTTCAATAATCTTAATCACACAATCACTTTTAGATCGAGTTTCACAGTATGTTTCTGAAAGAATAGTTAATAACTGTTTTAACGTTGTTACCTAACTTTGAGTTCGTAGTATAAGAATAATTAGAGATTAATAATGATTTCAAGTAAAGCATATATTTTATGCGTGTGTTCGAAAACTTTATACAGTATATGAGATTCCTTGCGATCTGTTTTAGAATGGAAAAGGATCTCGTTTTTACTAAGTAAACGTTACACATGATGATTAATATGACTTAGGACATATTTCTCCTGATTTTTGTGCCATTAGTACTTTTTTCCTGTCTTTGAACTTTCATTTATCGAACTGTTATTACATCATTCATGTCAAAGAATAAAGAAATACAGGACATGAATCAAAACATTAGTATTTATGTCGGTGGAATGTAGCTGTCTTAAAAACAATATAAAGTTTTAAAAATTAAAATTTAAGTCGCATATTGCATAGCGTCGATCTCTTTTAGGTGACTGTAGATAAATATAAAATGGTTTTTTCTTAATTAATTGAGTGGTAAAATATATAATTAATTAGTTAAGTAGTGACATAAGTCTTCTAATGTATACATAATGTTTGACAACCATCGATTGTTGTCAAATTATAAATATGTATAAGTTTCAACTAATGCGTTTCTTCGGTCACTAAACTTGTCTCTAATATTATTATTTAAATAGACAATTATATATGAAAGTGATATTCTGTTATCATACACACATCATTGCATGGGTCATCTGTCCTCTTAATGGAAAATTACTATAAATCGTTCATATTATTTTATTTTTAAAGAAAAATTGTTTAGTTTTAGAAGTGGACCGTACGTTCGATGTTAAATAATAAGGTCTTATTAAGTTGTTTTTGTTAAAATTCTAAAAATAAATCATGGATTTGTAATCGTGAATTATATTAATAATCATGTTACGGTCATTTTGTGTTATTTTTTTGTTTTTGATGATTAGATATGTGTCATGTTTATGAGCTCATAAAGTTGCTTGTGATGCAAGGAAACAGATGTGGTTTAGTTGTACTTTCAGTTAGTTGGCTGGTAAATTGCTCGAGACACGTATATAGCACCGAGCCAATGGTGGTTCATGACCATTGGCTCAACCACATGGCTCATTTTCTTGCTTTGACCTCACATATAGTTACCTAACCCACCATTAATTTTTTCTTACATTATTTTTATTTTTATTTCCTTTTGTATATCTTTTCTTTTATGTTTGCTTGTTATTCATACATATTTACGTTTGGCTGTTCTTTGAAAACAAACTTTATTCATATCTTTAAATCTTAGATTTCTATTTTTTATTTCTTTTGCTTGTTTGTTTGTAATGCATATATACAATGTTGGAAGGTTTTATAATTATATTTGAACTGCTCGCAACCCAATTGTTCAAGCCAAAGTTACATTAGTATCATCCAAATCAATAAAATAGCTCTATACTATATTATTAGTTCATGATTAAGTAGTTGCAGTCAAATGTTTTTGTCTAATTATTAATCATAATCAGATATTAAATCTGATTAGGTGAGAATTAGGTCCTAACCACATTGCTTAAAGTTGCAACCCTTCTTATTAATATAGATTTAAGCTCAAATTACACTAATATTTTGAGATGTAATCCCCAAAAACTATAAAATTTTATATTTATGACAATTTTACATCTAATATATTTATTTCCTACTTTCTTACAAATTTAAAACTATGTACCAAAATGAAATATTCAATGATATTTTGGTAAAGCTCTGTTGAGAGAGGACAAGTGAAAGTTTAGGCAAATAGACCTTTTTGTTAATGGATTCTAGAAAACTAGACTTCAGGGGAAAGTTTTGATTCTGCTCTGTACAA
The DNA here is from genome assembly GCA_023374145.1 of Lepidium sativum. Lineage (NCBI taxonomy): Eukaryota > Viridiplantae > Streptophyta > Magnoliopsida > Brassicales > Brassicaceae > Lepidium > Lepidium sativum. The sequence goes on from JAKUCM010008313.1 coordinate 5,136, forward strand.
ATTGTATGTAAAGAAAACTAGTGCTTCTTACTTCTTCTAATTTATGATTATGAACAAGTTATGGTATGGTTCCAAACTAAATGGATTGGCATCCATTGTTAAATGGGTCAATATGAAACCAATTAACACACTCGATTCGATATGAGAATCTTATTTTATTTTGTTTTTACCATCAAAAGTTATATTATTAAGAGACTTCTCCAAAGAGAGAAAAGAACTGTTCAGCTACAACAACGTAATTGAAACACCGACTGGATAAAATATGAAGAGCTCACACAAGAGCCAATTCAAGATTGCGAAGCATAGTCTTTTTCTGCAAAGACATACGAGCCAAGCCAATGAGGAGCTCCAGCTGCCAGAAACGAGTTGTACCGAGTTATGTTGCACCGAAAGGCCTTTTAGGTGCCATTTCCTGTACCCGTAACGTCTCGAAAACGGAAACTTGGTAGGGATTTCGTCGAAACTTTGGTGCCCAAACTCCTTTCCTACAGACTTTAGCTTTCAGATTGCTTGGACAACCGAGTTCATCTTCATGTGTAGAGCGCGATTGGAGTACTTATTCTATTATTCACTCACTTAGAAGGAATAAGTTGAATCCAAGTCGTGCTCAAGACTTAGTTTTCATCAATAACAATTTGCGTTTGTTGTCAAGGAATTCTATGCAATATAAAGTAGAAACAACGAAGATGTGAGATATTGGTGGAGATGATTTTGATTCTATGGAATATGTGGGATTTTTGGAGTTTGCAAGCCTTTCAGTAAATGAATTTGATTTTGAAAATGAGTTGCTCAAGGTTTAGCTTTTTCTTTATTTTTTAAGACTTTATATTGTCTTGTGTAAGCCAGTGTTTATCAAAGATAAACCTACCATGTTTCAACGTATCTTCATCTACGAAACATAGAAGAATTGGACGGTGATTGGAACCCACCCGATCTAGGAAAGAGCTCTAAACTGTTGGAAAAGTTCTAAACCACTCCAAATTCCCCAATGCGCGATCAAGCCTGGCCTGGATATAGTGTCCATGGCGCATACCAGCTCATGAGAATTGGTCTCCCGTACAAGATATTTCTCTGTGTTGCTGCATATTTCATTAAAATCTCCCACTAACAGCCACATATGTGTACGATGATCACCAATATCTGAAAGTACATTCCACCCAACATGTCTAAGCGGTCTTAATGGTTCTCCATAAACCATAGATAAATAAATTGACAAAGAACGAAGTCTGACATTAACATCAATAAGGTTCTTTTTTGCTTGGAGAACAGTAACATTGTATGATGACTTCCACAACAAGGCGAGCCCACCGTTCGAACAAATTGGATCTACAATACAAGCATGATCATACCCTAACAACTTTTGAAAATTTGAAACAAACGAGTTGGAGTTTTTGGTTTCCTTGAGGAACAAGAAATCAGGAAAATGATCTCTTCTCATTTCCCTTAGAATCCTAATTGTTAAAAGGTTCCCCAGACCTTGACAACTCCAGCTCACTATGCTCATTCTTTCCTCACTTGGGACCGCCTCAACATTGTTTCTTTTTGCTGCTTTAATAGCTGTGGTTTCAGTATCATCCACTTGTTTCTCTTGATGTTAACATCATTATCATCAGTGGTATGTTGTTTCTCGCAATACTCTTGTATAACCTTCCTCTTGCACTGTTGTTGTCGCCACTTACTTGGGCGTTTGCGGGTTCTGATACCAAGATAGTTGAAACCGGTATAGCTAGTTCCATTAGAGCCAGCATGAAAAACTGTTGTTCCATCTCATTGGTATTTAAACGCATCATAGCTTCGGTCTTCACCAGAAACGGACGAGATGCTCTAGTAATCATGTCATCGTGTCTTAGTCTAAGAGTGGATTAGCTGAATAAGTCCTCCTTGTTTATAGGAGTAAAGGTAGGTTTTAGGATTAAGTTTGTTTCAGTAGCGTAATTTTCGTTTTCAGTTGTTTCGGTCTATTTAAGGTCCAATTTATTTTCAATTAATACAAGAAAGTTATTCAACATTCTTCTCTGTTTTCTGCAACTTTCGGGTTTATATCTAACAAGTGGTATCAGATCCAATTTCAATATTGAAAGAGAAACACAGAGATAATGAAAGAGATGGATTGATTGTGTCGAAATTTGATGGCGATTACGAGCATTGGGCAATGCTTATGGAGAATTTGCTCAGACCCAAGGAGTGGTGGGAGCTAATTGAGACGGGGATTCTAAGAGCTGAAAGAAACGTGATTCTCACAGGACCCCAAAGAAGCAAATTGGCGGAGAAGATAGTCATAAATCATAAGGTAAAAAACTACATTTTCGCTTCTATTGATAAGACGATTCTCAAGACTATCTTAAGGAAAGAGACTTCAAGGTAATGACAGGGTTCAAAGTGCGCAATTGCAGAGACTAAGCAGAGATTTTGAAGTCTTAGAGATGCAGATAGGAAACAATCACTGGATATTTCTCAAGAGTGATGGAGGTTGCCAACAATATGAGAAATTTAGGAGAGGATATGCCCGATTCTAAAGTGGTTGGAAAAATCCTGCGAACCTTAGTGGAGAAATTCACATATGTCGTATGTGCAATTGAAGAATCAAAGGATATCAAGCTGTTGAATGTGGATGCATTACAAATTTCTCTGATGGTGCACAAAAAGAATCTGAGTAGACACACAGGAGAGGATCATGCACTTAAAGTAGAAGGACAGTGGAGATCCAACAGAGGCCGAGGAGGATCCACACATAGAGGTCGACGACGCAGTGGAACTCAAGGTAGAGGGCGTGGATCTAAAGAAATAGTGGAATTCTATAAATGCCACAAACTGGGGGCATTATCGGTCTGAATGTCCAGAATGGGACAAGGAAGCCAATTATGCAGAGATGGAGGAAGAAATACTACTCATGGCGCATGTTGATATGATCAAAGGTGAAGAGGAACATATCTGGTTCCTAGATTCTGGATGTAGTAACCACATGTGTGGTACAAAAGAATGGCTAATCGAATTTGACAACAACTTCAGACAGAATGTCAAGCTCGGGGATGATAGGCGGATGACAATTGAAGGAAGAGGAAATCTGCGCTTGGAAATCAACAAAGTAACACAGACTATTAGCTCAGTGTACTATGTGCCAGAACTAAAAAATAATCTGCTCAGTGTCAGTCAACTGCAACAGAAAGGTGTGAGAGTTATCATCGAGAATGATACATGTGAAGTGTGGCACAAAGAGCAACAAAGGATGATCACGCGATCTACGATGATAAAAAATAGAATGTTTGTCGTCATAACTACAGTCAGGAAAAGAAAGGAGGGGGAAAAAGCCAAATGTCTGCAACTCTGAAGCAGTGCAGTATGCGGTTCATATTTTGAACAGAAGCCCATCGGCAACTCTGAGTGATGTTACACCTGAAGAGAAATGGAGCCAACAAATGCCATCATCGGTAGAACACTTAAGGATCTTTGGCTGTGTGGCATATGCTTTAGTGCCATATTAAAGGAGGATCAAACTGGACGAGAAGAGCATCAAATGTATAATGTTTGGGGTTAGCAAGGAGTCTAGGCGTATAAACTTTACAATCCTGAAACCAAAAAGATTTTAGTGAGCAGAGATGTACAGTTTGATGAAAAAAAAGGTTGGGAATGGAAAGAAAAGCTGCAGAGCAATGAACTATTATGGGAGGAAGTTGCACCAGAACCAGAGAGAAGAGAAGACACAGCCGGAATTTATGATGCAACTGACAGAAATAGTGAGGAAAACTTGGAAGAAAAAGAAGGAAATTCTAGAAATACAGAAGAGGGAACTCAGGGAGAAGAAGAAGAAAGATTTCAAAATCCAGTAAGATGTGGCAGGCAGAGACATGCGCCTGTATGGATGAAAGACTACATTGCAGGAAGTGCAAATCTTCTTATAACAGATGAAGAAGATGAGATTTGTGCTTTGTTTGGAACAAATGAAGACCCCACGACCTTTGAGGAAGCTGAACAGAAAGAGGAATGGAGAAAAGCAATGGCTGCTGAGATTAAAAGCATTGAAGAAAACGACAGCTGGAGTCTGATGGAGCTGCCGAAAGGGGCAAAAAAGATTGGTGTCAAATGGGTCTTCAAAACTAAATTCAACAAGAAGGGAGAGGTTGATAAGTTGAAGGCGAGGCTTGTGGCTAAAGGGTATCACCAGAAACATGGAATTGACTTCCATGAAGTATTTCCATGAAGTATTTGCTCCAGTAGCAAGGTGGGACACAATCAGATCAATTATTGCTTTGGCTGCAGAAAGGAAGTGGAAAGTATTTCAACTAGACGTCAAAAGTGCTTTCTTGCATGGAGAGTTGGATGAAGATGTTTACGTTGAACAGCCACAGGGTTTCAAAGTAAGTAAGGAAGATAGGAAGGTGTACAAGTTAAAAAAGACTTTGTATGGGTTGAAACAAGCACCTCGCGCATGGTATAGCCGAATTGAAGGGTACTTTATCAAAGAAGAATTCGACAAGTGTCACTGTGAACACACTTTGTTCGCGAAAAGAAAAGAGAGGAACATTCTGGTAGTAAGTCTCTACGTTAACGACTTGATATACACTGGAAACTCACTGCCAATGGTAGAAGGATTCAAGGAATCAATGATGAAGGAGTTTGCAATGACTGATCTTGGAAGGATGAAATACTTCTTGGGAGTTGAAGTTATTCAAGATGACAAAGGGTTCTTCATCAATCAACAAAAATATGCAGAAGAAGTGTTGAGGAGATTTGGAATGGAAAACTGCAATGCAGTAAAGAATCATGTTGTGCCAGGAAACAAATTATCCAGAACCGGAAGTGGAGAAGCAGTCGACTCCACAACATTCAAACAGCTTGTAGGAAGCTTGAGGTACTTAACTGCTACTCGACCATATTTAATTTACTCTGTGAACTTGGTAAGTAGATACATGGAGAGTCCAAATGAGCAACACATGCTGGCAGCTAAGCGCATCTTGAGATATGTACAAGGAACTAGTAGGCTTGGAATTTGATATAAATCTGGAAAAGGGGAAACACTGGTCGGCTTTGTAGACAGCGACTATGCTGGTGATGTTGATGATCAGAGAAGCACATCTCGGTACATCTTCATGTTGGGAGGAGGAGCTGTTTCATGGGCATAAAAAAAGCAACATATTGTGACATTATCCACAACAGAAGCTGAGTTCATTGTAGCAGTATATGGAGCGTGTCAAGCTGTGTGGTTAAGGAACATCTTGGAAGAACTCGGATCAGAACAAGGAGAAGGGACAATTTTGTTTTGTGACAACAGTTCAACCATCAAACTATCTAGGAATCTAGTGTTACACGGTAGAAGCTAGCACATACATGTGAGGTATCATTTTCTGAGAGAGCTGGTGAATGAAGGAGTAATTTTGCTTCAGTTTTGTGCAATGACAGAACAGTTGTTAGATATTATGACAAAAGCCGTTACGCTGGAAGTATTTGAAAGGCTCGGAGGAAGCATGGGAGTGTGCAGCAAAGAGGAGTAAACTGAAAGAAGAGATTCCAGTTTAAGGGAAGGATTGAAGAGAATAAGTCGAGTCTAGTAATCGTGTCATAGTGTCTTAGTCTAGGAGTGGATTAACTGAATAAGTCCTCCTTGTTTATAGGAGTAAAGCTAGGGTTTAGGATTGAGTTTGTTTCAGTAGCGTAATTTTTGTTTTCAGTTGTTTCAGTCATCAAAAGCCAAAGATCGAACCCCTACTTACAGTTGTAAGAGTGGGATTTAAAAGCTATTAGATTAGTTGACAAAAAAAAAACACTTTTTGTTATCTACTTATTATCTTTTTTAAAAGCATGATTCGTTTAAGTTTTCGCACAAACTAAAAAATAATTACATTTTTTTTATAATAAATACATCATCTCTTTATTCAAAACTTATTCGTAATCAGTCATTTAGGAAAAAAATCTTCTTGGTAATTATTTACTGATTGAAATTAATAAATTAATATATTCTGAATTAATATTTGAAAAAAAATATATAACAAAAACTTCATATAAAATGTAGAAAATATTCGACCCAAAAAAAACGTAGAAAGTCAATACTTATGAAAAAAAAGAAAGAAAATAAGTCTAAAAAATTTGATGGGCTAGAGGAGTTATTAGTACAATAGCGTTCGGGGACATCTTTTCTTTGGCCTTAAAAGTCATGTTCATGTATAATATTGCAATCAATCGAAAATGAAACCAAGTACACATAATAGAGTCAATTGAAAATGAAACCAAGTTTCTTGGGAAATATAGTTTGCATTAATCATACTTTCAATTGGGAATTTGTGAAAATAAAGATTGCATTAAGGCAATCGGTGACTAGGGCTGGGTACAACAACTGGAACCGAAGAACCAAACCGAACCGAGCATTTGGTTCTGCTTCCGGTTTGGTTTCCAAAAATTAACCGATCGGTTTCATAATTTAGGTAACTTCGATTTTCGGTTCGTTTCTTAACCAAGAACCAAAGGTAAAACCGAATCTAATTCATTAATAGATTTTTATTACTCTGAAGATTAGTTGAACATAAAAACTAGAACCAAAGAATCGAATGGAACCGAACGGAATTGAACCACACAATTTTTTTAAGTTTTAATTCGGGTTTTTTGTACACTCTTTTGTAACAAAATGATTGTTTTAAGTGTTTTTGTCTAAATAACCATTTGAAATCGGAACCGATTGAAAATCAAATTTATTTTCGGTTCCTCTTCGGTTCCAATTTCAAATCTCCATTTGGAACCAGATCTGACATTTTTTCCAATCATATTCAATATATTGTGTATGAAAATTTTCTCAATCAAATTCATCTACATTAAAAAATATTATTTCATTAAAAAATATTATTTCATTTATTATTCTCTAAATAAAGTATGATGAGATTTGAATTCACTACTTCATACCTTAGTAAATCAAAGACAAGTCAACTGAACCACCTATATTTTGGCCTTTTATGTTTGAACTCAGCTTAGATTTTGAAAATAATATACATTAGATTTTGATGATTACATAGATATTTAAACTTATAATTAAATTATGTTATGTTATTGATAAATAAATTATTTAAAATTAGAACAATGTTTATCGATCAAAGTGGATTAGAAGTTATAAAATGGGTTTAGATACTCGATTATGGGAGCAAAAACTAATACAAGAGCCTTTTAGTTCTAGAGAAAAAAACGATGATCAAAGCTTTATTTCGACGTGCTAAGGACCTTCTTTTATAGCCAAAATGGCTAAGGGCGAACTCCCTTAGTGTCAAATAGAAAATAATGGCCTATGTTAACAGCCTACAAAATCTTGGTTTAGGTGTTTTTGCTAGGGGTGTAATCGCCGAGCTGATGGATAGTTGAACTGCTCACATGCATGACTAAAGGCTTGCTGAGCATCTATGTCAGTCCATAGAATAGGTGAACAAATTTGTAACGTATTACATTCGTTGCATGCTAGCTAACATGAACTTTAGCTGTGCTCACTCATTATGCTGAGGTGGTCATGCGCCGAGATGACTTTATATTGTTCTTGTTAAGTCTTCAACGTCCGACTTTATGTGAAGCCGAGCTGGCATGGAGTTATAATGGGCTTTGCAAAGTCATATGGGCCAAGACGAAGGAGTGAGACCCACCTCCAACAGTAGCCCCCTAACTCGTCATTCTTCCACGGTGGAGTTTAAGAAATGCTATAGTAGGATAATTCCATAAATATGGCTTCACATTGTCTCTTTAGGGGTTTCGTGTGACTAGGATCTTTGTGGGTTTATTGCGATTTTAGGGTTTCTAGGATTAAGAGATATTGTTATTGGGTTCTTCTGGGTTTGAGAGATGGCTCGAGGGATAAAATGCGAGTCAAATAAGGGGTCTTCGTGGAGCAGCGATGCGGCGGATAGCAAGTCAACAAAGGTGGATTCCCTAGTGATTTAGTCACCAGTTAGATTTGAGTTGTTGGGTATTGCTCTGGGCCATAATTATGATGAGGTGACTAAGCTCGAGTTGATAGTCAAGGAGTGATATGATCATGGAAAGCTCCAGTTCAATCTCGAACTCAAGAATCGATTGGTGGAATTTGAGTTCAACTTCAGCACCATTGGAACGTGGAAATGGCTATGAAACCAAGAAGAAGAGTGATCCCATGCAACACATTCATACCTTGATGCTTGAGATGAGTATTCAAGAAGATTAACCAAAGAGTGTGCAGTCCGATTACACTCTTTTTCCCTTAAGTGAGTTTTATCCCATTGGATTTTCTCCTTAAGGTTTTTAATGAGGTAATTGGGCTACACTATCAAGAGACTCTTTTGGTTAATGAGTTTTAAGCCCATAAGAGGTCCAAAAACGTGGCTTAAGACTCCAAGGGTCATTTGAGGAGTCAAAGAAGTGATTAATGTCTATTGCATTTCCAAGACAGATTTATTATTCCTTGCATTTCCTAGGTTGTCTTGGGAATGTCCAAACTTCTTCTTCTTCCTCTCTTATATATTTTCGTGGCCTCCATTAGAAAAGACAATCTATCTTTTTATCAAAAAAACCTCTTTTAAGCATAGATTCATGGATCATTTTTTTGTTTATCGATTATTGATCTTTTCCGACTTATCAAAGGGTCTTTCCACAACCTTTTGTGGCGTCAATCATTCCACCATCTTGTTTTTGAGTCGTGTGTCGTCTCTAACTCAAGAATATACATCATTCAATTCGTCTTTAAGTTCGTTTGTCGTCTCAAAGTCGAGTATCCCTACTCCATATCCTCCAAGTGACGAAATTGGGATTGATTCCTTTGTGGGATCGTATCAAGTGGTATCAGAGCCCACTTGGAGGTTGAGTCGTTTCTATCTATCATCTCTTATCTTTCCATTACTTCAATCCATTTTCTCATCTCTCACCATTCTGTTCTAGAAAAAGAAAATCATAAAAAGTGTATTAACGTTTCATTTTCACTAGATCTGTTTGTTATGTGGAATCCCTTACGTCTATCATCTTGTTTAAATTTTCATAATTATTTGTCGTTTGATAAAATTGTGAATCCAATTGCGTCTGAAACTAGGACGAGTCTAGAATTTTATAAAATTGATTCAGGCATTTTTGAACACGATTTGATAATTTATTGTGTCTGATCAAGTCATATTGTCGTTCTCAGAGTTTCGAAAAGAATTTGGTTTCATTTGAAGGATCATTTAGTGTTGGTTGTGTGCAATAATTTTTGGTTACAAAAGGAACTTGTTACTGGTTTATTTTGTTCTTAATTGCAGAATATCATGGAAGAGCAAATGTTCTATTCTGATCAAATCACTTATGATGAGGAATTTTCATTCACGGACGAGTTTCTTACTGAATCTGAAAAAGATTATGATTCTGAAGGGATTGATCCGGAACCACCTGACTATGAATCTGATCAATCAGACAACACAAGGAGTTCTACATGGAGCCACCTATATAAAGCGCCTTACACTTCTAACTCTGTGATGTATTTTAATCCTTATCGTCAATCTTCTCCTAAAATTCAACTCTATGTTTTTCAGGAAAAAGAAGCTATCTAGAGTGGGAAGAAAACATGGATAATTGGTTTCACTATAATCGAATCAGAGAGGAGAAAAGACTAGTCTATGCCATCGAACAACTCTCGGGAGAAACTTATAATTGGTGGGTTCAAGAAAAGGCTGAGGGTCGAAGATACAAAGAACCAACTATCACCACTTGGAAAATGCTGAAAGTGCTGTTAAGAAAGAAGTATGTGCATAAGAAAAGGATTGTCATTGATAAAAAAAAAGCAAGAACTGATCAAGACAAAGAGCTTCAAAAGTAGTCAAGGAAACAAAAGGACAATGAACTAATCGAAAAGTGGAAGCATGAACTGGGTGAGGTTCTGAAGAAATTCCAAAATAAGAGACAAGTCCCTCTTCAAGCAATTGATACGAAAGCAAACAAGGAGACCATAGTGCATAAAGAAAATATGGAGGATAAGTCAACCTTTCAGCCATTACATGAATAAAGCTATGAACCAAAGCAATGTAAGTCCTCTAACCTTTCAAAATACAAGAAAGTGACTTGTTATACTTGTCGTGGGAAAGGACATATTGCTGCAACTTGCCCTGGAAAAATTGAGCTAATTCAAATCGAGCTTGAGCAACATAGCCAACCCGAAGCTCAAACTTTCTCAAACATCTTATGTGGCACTCAGGTTAGTTTGGCTTATGAGTCTATTCAATATTTGAATAACATCATATTCACTTGTGGCTTTAAACAATCTGTTATGAATGTTGAAATTTCTAGTATAATACACTTGATCTTGCCTTTAAGTGCCAAGGAAAATCCAGGTAGAATGAATGAGTGCAATAGCCTTGAAGGAACCACATCCACAAGGAGCTTAACTCTGAATCAAATAGAGCAACAACCACACTTTGCTTAAGAACCAGTCCTTATGCCATTTCCTTGTGAGAACTCAAAATAGCACTGTAAGAAATTTATTTTGGATGGAAATGAACCTAACTTGTTTGTGATTGTTTCTGTTCGAGAAGAAAAACGTTTTGGTCTAGAAAATGTGAAAGAATTTCGTGTTTCAAGTTCTATTTTTGACAAAATTATTCCATCTTTTAAACCACTCTCACCTGAATATATTTCTATGCAACTTGGGTTTATGGTGGATGATTTGCATGAGTTTAGTTATGCTTTAAGAGTTTCTTTGTGCAGTCAGTTGTTTGATATTTTCAGAACTAAGACCAAATATGCTTTGTTTAGAACTTGGTCTGAATTAGATAAATTGCTTATGAACTTGTTGATTGAACCTTGTGAACTGAAAAATCATGAGCTTGTGCTTAACCATTCGAAAATGCCATTTGTTGCTTTAGGCAATAAAAACATACCGAATCTTCTTAGGGAATTGTTTGTCTCTTCCAAACGCACATTTGATGTTGTCTCCCTAGTGTTTATAAAGGAAATGCAGATTGATGATTCAAGCGCAAACACAATTCAATTTTGGAGCAATCAAGTTGATTATGAACGAAGGCGACAACTGAGCTATCACTTTAAGATTTGGAACTGGAAGTACCTAAGGAAAGGAATCCAAAATAGGTGTCCTAGAACTGTGTTTAAACACACAAGAAGAGAAGATGATCAACGATTCAAGCCACCAGATCTAGTCCAAATAAGACACTTAAATCTTCGCCTCTTCATTCAGCACAAGGAAGAGCCACCAGATGCCACATTTAAGCCAAAGACGACACTAAACATCTTTGGAGGTAACTTCTTATCCCTAAATCATTTCTTGATTATTAACTTGCTATATTTCCTTGCAGATAATTCAGATTTGAGGTCAAATCATTTTCAAGTGGGAGGGGATGATATGATCATGCAAAGCTCCACTTCAATCTCGAACTCATGAATCGATTGGTGGAATTTGAGTTCAACTTCAGCACCATTGGAACGTGGAAATGGCTATGGAACCAAGAAGAAGAGTGATCCCATGCAACACATTCATACCTTGATGCTTGAGATGAGTATTCAAGAAGATTAACCAAAGAGTGTGCAGTCCGATTACACTCTTTTTCCCTTAAGTGAGTTTTATCCCATTGGGTTTTCTTCTTAAGGTTTTTAATGAGGTAATTGGGCTACACTATCAAGAGACTCTTTTGGTTAATGAGTTTTAAGCCCATTAGAGGTCCAAAAACGTGGCTTAAGACTCCAAGGGTCATTTGAGGAGTCAAAGAAGTGATTAATGCATATTGCATTTCCAAGATAGATTTATTATTCCTTACATTTCCTAGGTTGTCTTGGGAATGTCCAAGCTTCTTCTTCTTCCTCTCCTATATATTTTCGTGGCCTCCATTAGAAAAGACAATCTATTTTTTTTTATCAAAAAACCTCTTTTAAGCATAGATTCATGGATCATTTTTTGTTTGTCGATTATTGATCTTTTCCGCCTTATCAAAGGGTCTTTCCGCAACCTTTTGTGGCGTCAATCATTCCACCATCTTGTGTTTGAGTCGTATGTCGTCTCTAACTCAAGAATATCCATCATTCAACTCGTCTTTAAGTTTGTTTGTCGTCTCAAAGTCGAGTATCCCTATTCCATATCCTCCAAGTGACGAAATTGTGATTGATTCCTTTGTGGGATCGTATCAAGGAGGATATTGATCTGTCGGTTGAGTATTCCGTGAGTGGACGAACCGCCACTACTACTGATGATGTCAAATGGGAGCTGACCGATGCGACGATGGAGGGTGAGGAGTGAAATAATGTCCAGTCATGTCTAGATGGATTTAATATGCCGTCGTCAATTTGTACTCGGATATCCCTTGAGAAATTAAGGAAAATTTTGGACGTTTTGAGTGAGTGATAACATGAGTTTACGGTATCAAATAACCTACTGTTATGTAATCAATGCAGTACAGTAAGGTGTCAATCGAACTGGGCTAGCAACTATTCAATTTAGATGCAATCTACTCAACCTAATTTAAGCCAAAATGATTATGGTGAATGATATTATGCTAATCAAGCTTAACGAAAACAGAATGCAAATAGAGTAAAAACAGAACGCAAAACAGAGCATGAAAATCAGAGCAACTAAAAACAGAGTAATGCGAAAAACAGACCAATGACAAAACATAATTAATGGCGAAAAACAGAGCAATATAAGAGACGAAATTCAATGAAGGAAAAGGGGTTCTTGAGGTTAAGGATCAACGATCAAGGCATTCCTAGGGGTTCCAGACTTGTTTATCAACCTATTTAGATGACCTCTAGGCAAGGAATCACAACAGTCACATTCATTCTCATGCAATGAAACCTCTCTCAAACCCCAACCAGACTTGATTCTCAACAACGATTAGAGGGCTCAAGAGGCATTAAACACAGACCTAGCATAGCCTTATAACACCCTAGACAGTCAATCTCTTGAGCTAAGAGAAGTTATCTCAACCTAAGTTCATTCAAGCATTATCACAAACACCTTTTGGTGGGAAATACCAACAATCAGATTTCAATTGATCAAAGAGAAATAATCATTAAGGACACTTAAATTGAAGAGATCTAAGCCTAATCAACCCTAAACGTCTTGATTTCCCTAGATCTACCCTAATCTCACCATCTCCTCAAGAACCCTAATTGATCTACTCCAAATTCATGATGAAGAACATAAACCCAGAATCATAAACCATCAACATCATCAGAAAGATCAGAGAGAGATGAACAACAATGATTAAAAGCAGAAAATCAAATAATTAAAAGATCAACAAGGATCTAAGATTCATAAAAAATGAAATTACAAAGGAAAATGTTCTAGATCACATCCTGAACTTCAACTTTAGGCCAGTCGATTCACCCATAGGTCTTCTTGTAGTCCAAAATACTTCATAATAAGCTCTTAAAGTACCTGAAACCCGCCCTTATGCAATGTATGCAATGCCCAATACTAAATATGCACATTAGGCCTAAAAGGTCATAAAACAATGATAATACTGCAAGTATGAATGCAAAACATGCTAAAAAATGCCCCTAAAATATGCTAAAATGCAGACACATCAACTCCCCCAAACTTAGTCTTTGCTTGCCCTCAAGCAAATGCATAGAGCTAAGAAGGAAGAGAGGTTGCTGACAATGGGAACATCTCACCTCAAACAAACAAACTTATCAAGCAGAAAACGTAATCCACATGTGAACCCCCGTTCCATTGTAAAAACCACATTCTACTTACATTAAGGCTTAGCATAATAACCGAATACTCCCTAATACTTAGCTGTACTCTAAGAAACTCATATTTGAAACCTATTTCTATTAGTGTAGACCGCAAGAGGGGCTATCGATCAAAGACCTTGGGATTCAGCTTCCCCAGATTCAGCTAGACACCATTAATTCAACATTTAAATCACTTCTTATTTTCAACTCCTACATTTGCTCAAACTCATACTTATTTGCTCCATCCTTATTAATGAGACACGAAAAAGTACAAGTTTACGCACAGTCCCGGTTCACCTTGGGCATCAATGAATTAGCTTTATCAATAAAACACGAAAAAGTACGGGTTTACGCACAGTCCCCGTTCATCTTAGACCATGTTATTTGAGCTGAGTTGTAAGAAGGATGATTATATATTTTTCTTATGCTTTTCTTTCTACTTAGCTAACTGAACCTAAGGAAGGATCTTATGCAATGCATCTCAAGCCCCTAATTTGGCAAAAATTAAATCTGATTATGAGGAAACAAATCTGGTCCTTTTTGAGACACAACATAAGCACTGGTTTCTAAGGTCAACGATCTACCAATCAGTGTTCAAGAGGGAAGAACGCAAGTCCAAGAGTTCACTATGGTTACTAGCCAATCAACCTAGCAAGACTGTCTATCATTAGCAAGATGATTCCCAAAACTATAAAATCAATCCTATATGAATGCAATGCAACAACATGAACACTCTATTTTTGACTAATGCTTTTTTCATGGTTTTCAAATTTTTTTTGGTTTTTCTATGCCTTAAATGAGATGCAGATGATGAAATAAGGAAAATCAAAACTAAGAATCACAGAAAACAAAGTCAAATATTCTCTAGAACCCTCCCCCAAACTTAAATCATACAGTCTCTTGTGTGTATGAAAGCCCGAAAGAGGATCCTAGACCAGCAAGTCAAAAGAAAATATGCAATGGTATATACAATGAAGGGAAGGAATTTTATACCTCTTAGAGGTTCCAGTAGTCGGCTACCTTGTCTCGTATAGCTGCCATGTAATCGCCGGCGTCTTGCTGACGCTCGAGGTCACCGTGGTCGAGTGTCCCGGTCGAGTGTCCCGGCTTACGCTCGACCTGGTGTTGCTCGAGTGCTTGGCTCGAGCTTGCAGCTTCTGATTCGAGTGGCATCCTATACAAGAATAATGCGATGTTTGCAGAGGAGTGCCTAGGTGGCGCTGGTTGTTGCTGTCTTTCATGATGCATGGAGACAGAAACACGCCTTTGACGGAATTGCCCTGATGACTGCCCTCTATCTCTCCAAAGCAGCTACCCTTCTGTTCAGCTCCTCATTCTCCTGTCTCCTAGCCTCATAACTAGCAGCCAGCTTTTTGACTCTCTTCATGAGCCACTTGTTCATCTTTTGCAGCAGGCAGATCTGCTTGTGTGCTTCTTTAATTGGGGCTCCCTGACGTGGTGGCAGAGTGAATTCCTCGAAGCAGTATGCCTCAGGATCCACCTCGTCACTGTCAATAGGAGATGAAGGGGGTGGAGGACCGTTGGGATCGGATAAGGCCTCTAGTGGTGGGTTGAAGTCTGTGTTCCTCCCCATCCTTATCGACGTGTACTCCCTGTTTGGCAAAAGCAGAAAAGCGTTTGGCCTATGTAGGTGATGAAAGGAGTAGACGTGCTTACCTTGCACCACTGCGGTGGATAACAACTGACACCTCCTCAAATGGTTGATGTTCATGAACCGAGGTTCTACCCACCCTGCTTCATTGATGGGCACTCCACACCTTTCCAGAATGCAAGTAACGAGTCCTCCAATGATGATTTTGCCATCACGTCCACCAGTCCTGTTATCCCTCGCTCAATCGTGGTATATGACAAGCTGATAGGCAAACTGGATTGTCAGACCTGCTTTGTTTCTGTCTCCAACAACCTGGGAACCGTCACTCCTTGTTCCGACAATATCTTTGAGTGCAGTCACCAGCATTTCCATCTCCCCAAGATTGATAGTGCATGTAGTAAAGCGTGAGAAGAAAGTATTTGTAAGGATCATGAGAAAATACCTCAAAACTGGATTTTGAATCAGAGATGCTTTCGACCTTGTTGACGAAAACATGCTCCTTGTTGAGGCTATGGAACGCCATAGATCATCTAGTTCAGCTCTGTCAGAATCCGGCCCATAACTCTCAGACTCGACTCTTGGGAACCGGAACAAATCCCGGAGTGCTCCAAAAGTAAAACGGTAGTCCCGCCCCCTAATTGTGAAGATGAGGTACCTGCCACCTTGTTTCTCCTAATGGAAAAATCAGGACACACACGTGCAACTTAGTCTCAGGAAAGTGATAATCCTAATTGTAGCTAACTAGAACCCATTTGGCAATAGCGCCAATTTGATAACAGGCTTTTACGGTATCAAATAACTTACTGTTCTGTAATCAATGTAGTACAGTAAGGTGTCAATCCAACTGGGCTAGCAACTATTCAATTTGGATGCAATCTACTCAACCTAATCTAAGCCAGAATGATTATGGTGAATGATATTATGCTAATTAAGCTTAACGAAAAAATAACACAAACAGAGTAAAAACATAACGCAAATCAGAGCGAAAACAAAGTATAAAAAACAGAGCAACTAAAAACAGAGTAATGACGAAAACACAGAGCAATGATAAAACAGAATTAATGGCGAAAAACAGAGCAATAGAAGAGACGAAATTCAATGAAGGAAAAGGGGTTCTTGAGGTTAAGGATCAACAATCAAGGCATTCCTAGGGGTTCCACACTTGTTTATCAACCTATTTAGATGACCTCTAGGTAAGGAATCACAACAATCACATTCATTCTCATGCAATGAGACCTCTCTCAAACCCCAACCAGACTTGATTTTCACCAACGATTAGAGGGCTCAAAAGGCATTAAACACAGACCTAACATAGCCTAATAACACCCTAGGCAGTCAATCTCTTGAGGTAAGAGAAATTATCTCAACCTAAGTTAATTAAAGCATTATCACAAACACCTTTTGGGTGGAAAATACCAAACCATCAGATTTCAATTGATCAAAGAGAAATAAAATTAAGGACACTTAAATTGAAGAGATCTAAGCCTAATCAACCCTAAACAAGTGTGAAATTCCCTAGATCTACCCTAATATCACCATCTCCTCGAGAACCCTAATTGATGTACTCCAAATTCATGATGAAGAACATAAACCTAGAATCATAAACCATCAACATCATCAGAAAGATTAGAGAGAGATGAACAACAATGATTAAAAGCAAAAAATCAAATAACCAAAAGATCAACAAGGATCTAAGATACAAAGAAAAAGAAATTACAAAGGAAAAAAGTCTTTTTTCTTAAAAAGAGGCTAAAACGTTCTAGAGTTTGCTTAATCACATTAAGGGGGTATTTATAGGCCTTTTTACAAAAAAGCCCTAAAAAGTCAATTCTGACGAAAAAGTCAACGTTCTGGTGCGAAAAACCACTCGACCAAGTGATGGTCGAGTGTTATGCTCGAGTGTCATGGAGATATGCCAAATCTTCTTAATCACATCCTGAACTTCAACTTTAAGCCAGTCGATTCACCCATAGGTCTTCTTGTAGTCCAAAATACTCCATAATAAGCTCTTAAAGTACCTGAAATCCGCCCTTATGCAATGTATGCAATGCCAATACTAAATATGCATATTAGGCCTAAAAGGTACTAAAACAATGATAATATTGCAAGTATGAATGCAAAATATGCTAAATAATGCCCCTAAAATATGCTAAAATGTAGACACATTAGTGAGCTAGATCTTAGGACTCCAAAATCGTATAAGAGGTCGTGGATACCGCCGACCAGATACATATGTATGCATGAGAATGCCATTAGGTGGAGCATGCTCTAGTTTCTTTTGTTGAGGTTGATGGTGAACTACTGCAATAAGCGATGCATCCGTTTCTTGCAATTATCTCCCTTCGAAGTTTGAAATATTGTGACTGCGCTTGTACTATGTGACAAGGTGGATATGGACGTCAATGTGCGTTTCTTAGAGAAAATATTGAAGATCAACGTGCATTAGGAAAACGATGGGTCGAACTCAGTGAGTATCCTGCCAGGTTGCTGCTTGGTCTCTAATTTTTCGTCCAAGTTGCACA
Organism: Lepidium sativum; assembly: GCA_023374145.1. Lineage (NCBI taxonomy): Eukaryota > Viridiplantae > Streptophyta > Magnoliopsida > Brassicales > Brassicaceae > Lepidium > Lepidium sativum. The sequence goes on from JAKUCM010008313.1 coordinate 22,917, forward strand.
AATATCACGCACATTATTTCTTCGTGAAGTAGAGCCTGAAGTCCATTTATGACATGGACTGTGTTCCTTTCCGATAACAGAGTCCGCACTATGGTAAAGTCATGCTAGTTTGGTGATAGGGATTTTTGGTTGAGCACTTATCGTCTTTTACTTTTGCGGACTATATTTAATTTTGGTATTTGCAGAGTCACATATTCGTACACAACCGCCAAACTTCAACAAAGATTTCGAGAAGATAAAGGCTTTAGGAAACATGCCGTGGTCGAGCATTGTAGGAGGACTTTGTGCTTGTAACAATATCAAAATTACTTTGGATACGCACTCTCCTTTTTGGATGGGCGCGGTTTTGATTTTCTTAACTAGGAGAGGATGACGAGGCTTTGTTTGAACATGCAGAAGTATGCTGCCAAACTCAACCCTGAAGTTTAATCAGAGGTGTTTGACATGAAGGTTTCTGAGGACACGCCTGCTAGTGATGGGAAGCCACATGTAGCGGCAGACGAGCCTGGGCAGGCTTAGTCCGTTGAAGTTATTTAGCTCCACGATAATCAGGTCAAGGAGCCTGATATAAAGAGCAGTCATGCTGAAGTTATGGAAAAGAAGTTTGGAGGGGACCCACTGTCGTATAGAGTGAGGATAGTGAACCTTGACACTGATGTGACCTTACCAATTGAGTCGATGCAAGAGAAAGCAACTCCAACGGAGAAAAATAAAAGGTATACGGTGCAACGTAAGGGAAAGGGTAAAGAATCCTCCAAAAAAGGAGCTGCTCTAAAGACGCCGCGTTGAACCATGCCCCGCCATTAAAGAGGTCATGCTTGGTTCAGCTTGGAATCGCTGGCTATGACATTGAATTTTCCTAGGCTCGTCAGAATCCTATACATGCTTATAAGGATCTATGTGTCAATCTCTTTTGCTATATAAAGGTGACGCTGCTATAACATCTTCCTGTCGAGCATATGTCCGCGAATGAGACGTACGAGCAGTGCGCCATGCAATATTTCTAGATAAAGTTACTTTCTTTTTGTACGGGTTTGCTAAAAGTTTGCTAATAATTTGACTGTGCGGATGGGAGGCTGGATGAATCAGGTTGCTGCTATGTTTGAGCACATGATATGGGAGTCAAGAAAGAACATCCAAATTTCAAAGCAATTAAACGTGATGATAAAGAAGGCGTCAGCGGCTGATAAAAAAATGGACGAGGTCGTCGAGTAAGCTCGATGCCAAGCTGATGATAACAACTCAGCGGGTGCCTATGTTAAACGAACATGTTCAAGTTACCAATCATCATTGGGAACATGTGTTGCCCCAATATGATATGGACGTGGCATGGCAACGTCAAGGAGTTGATGAACACTGAGGTCTTTTGTTTTCAACAAGCTCAGGAGGAGGTCGAAGGCGAAAAAGCGTGACGTATGGCCAAATAGTTTGGGCCTTTGACGTGATAGCCTAGTTGAGAGATGATGGGATCGTTGTGTTGACCTCCCTTGTTGTGAAAGTCACAACTGACAAGGATATCTGGGAGAAGAAAGTTGACGCCATCGACATTACTGACCTTCTACCTGATGATTTGGTTGCGGTGTCCTTGTGGCGTGGGAGTTCGGCTATACCTGTAAATGCCATGGAAAATGCTTAGGCGCAACTAATACCACCAGCCCCAAAGATGCAACTTGCTCCTCGGATAGAGGGTGATCCTACTACTTCTATGTATGTGTTGAGGGCATCAAGCCGGTTGAACTAAGCAGGCCAATGATTCGAGCTAAGACACGCAAGTTTAGAGAACATCTAGGAAAATCTGTAGCCAACATCTAGAACAAGAAGGAGAACGCTCCAAGATCGATATCAGGACTTCTTCGAGGAACGCGGGAAAGATCAAGAACACAAGTCAAGACCAAGCAGCATGACCAGAGGAGATCCAAGACATTCAAGAGCCTTTAGAAGCTGACCAAAAGGACCAAGAATCGACAACACCCGAACTGGAAGTAACCGACAAGACTTGGCCATTTATCGTGCCCTACAAGGATAATTTTGCGTTTACGATAAATATTCTTGCAGGAACGGCAAACCCAACAACTCCAGCACCTTAGGAAAGAGAGTCTTAAGGCCCATATGCTTTTTTCGGCTTTTATTTTTGTTTAATAAGGCACTAAAACAGTAAGTTAGAAATTTGTCATTTTTCTTGTAATTTGCCATTTTTCTTATTTCCTTTTGTTAATGGGTTGCGACCCATATTTTCCTTATTTATTTAAGTAAGTCGACCTTAGGACCCTTATATAAGGTTACCTTGTAGCCATGTAATAAGTTATCCAACTTTGATATCAATAAAGAACACAATTTTTTCAAAGAGAAATTCTTAGTCATTAGCAAGCTAGTCGTTTTTCTAAGACTTTGAACACACTATAAGATCTCAAGAGATTTCCTCTTGATCTAGAGTGTGCTTGAGTGTATGAAGAAGCCCGTCATGCTTCTTGTGGATTGCTCCTCAATCCCCCACCTTCCGCACCCACTAACTTTTCTTACCAAGGAAGTACATTTGGTTCCCTTGGATAGAACCCACTCCTATCAACCTTTGAGAAGCATCTTGAAGCTCATATCATTTTGGTATCAGAGCCAAATATTTCATGGAAGGTTGTATCTATCTTTACTTTTTGCTCTATTTAATTTTAAAACCGTCATCATTTTCACATAGGTTGTTAGCTTCGTTTCTCAAGTAAAATAATCATTGTTTGCTTAAGATCCAATCTATATCTTGATTGTGACGGCTAGGGTTCTTAGTTCTCAATCTAAAAAGACAAAAAAAAATTATTTCTTAAGTTTATTTTGCCTTTTTCGTATTTTCCATTTTAACAATTTCCATTTTTTATAAAAAAATAAAAAATAAAAGTATAACTACTTGGTTCTTGTTTTGAAACGTGGAAACCTCAGCTGAGGTCCCCACCCTAGCTGAAACATTGGCCCAACTCCATGCCCAAATTCGATACATCAACACTCAAATGGACCTCTTGGAGCCGTGACCTGCCAACATGCGAGTGTCCCTGCACTCCTGGGACCATGACTCGGGCGCTTACCGAGAGGGAGATTTTGATCCGGATTACCCTCCACCTAGGCATCGTATCACACGAGTGATGTGTCTGCATTTATGCATATTTTAGGGACATTATTTAGAACATTTTGCATTCATATTTGCAGTATTATCATTATTTTAGGGCCTTTTAAGTCTATTATGCGTATTTGGTATTGAGCATTGCATACATTGCATAAGGGTGGATTTTAGGTACTTCAAGAGCTTATTATGGGGTATTTTGGACTACAAGAATTCCCGTGGGTGAATCAATCGGCCTACAGTTGAAGTTCAAGACGTGATATAGAAGATTTGGCATATATCACTGATGCTCGACCAACACGCTTGACCACCACTTGGTCGAGTGGTGTTTTGCCCACAAAAACGTTGACTTTTTCTAGAGTTGACTTTTTAGGGTTTTTGTAAAAAGGAGTATAAATACCCTCTTAATGTAATTAGGCAAAGAACACACGTTTTACTTTTCTCTTAATCACAAAAAGACTTTTTCTCTTGTAATCTCTATCTCTCTTGAATCTTAGATCCTTGTTGATCTTTTGGTTATTTGATTTTCTGCCTTAAATCATTGTTGTTCATCTCTTCTTGATCTATCTTTTGATGTCAATGATTTATGATTCTGGGTTTATGTTCTTCATCATGAATTTATAGTAGTTCCATTAGGGTTCTTGAGGAGATGGTTAGATTATGGTACATCTAGGGATTCTGGACTTGTTTAGGGTTGATTAGGCTTAGATCTCTTCAGTTTAAGTGTGCTTAATGCCTATTTCTCTTTGATCAATTGAAATATGATGGGTTGGTGTTTCCCACCCACAAAGTGTTTGTGCAAATGTTGAAATGAACTTAGGTTGAGATAACTTATCCTAGCTCAAGAGATTGATTGTCTTGGGTGTTATTAGGCTTTGTTAAGTATGTGTTTACTGCCTCTTAAGCCTCTAATCGTTGGTGAGAATCAAGTCTGATTGTGGTTTAAGAGAGGTCTCATTGCATGAGAATGAATGTGATTGATGTAATTTCTTGTCCAGAGGTCATCTAAATAGGTTGATAAACAAGTCTGGAACCCCCAGGAATGCTTTGATCATTGATCCCTAACCCCAAGAACCCATTTTATCCCTTAATTTTTGTGATCATTCTTGCTCTATTTTTAGGCTAAAAGTCTGTTTAAATTTGCTCTGTTTTTGCACATTTTTCTGTTTCGTTTTCTCTGTTTTTGATACTCTGTTTTTGCTCTATTTTCACTCTGTTTTTATGCTCTGTTTTGATACTCTGTTTTGATACTCTGTTTTAGTGCTATGTTTTCATCCAATTTAATTTGCACCAAACCACTTACCTTAATCATGATTAGCTTGGATTAGGTTGAGTAAATTGTATTCTGATTGCTAGTTGGTAGCCCAGTTGGATTGACACCTTACTGAACTGCATTGATCACATATAACAGTAGGTTTATTTGATTGTAAAACACTGTTATCAAATTGGCGATGTTGCCAAATGGGTACTAGCTAGCTACAATTAGGGTTATCACTTTCCTAAGACCAAGTTCTAGTGTGTGTTCTGAAAATTCCGTTCTTTATAGTTTGTTTCTGGGTTTTGGCTGTTTTGCAGGAACACTCGACTTCGACGCTCGACCACCTCAGCTCGAGCGCCGTGATTTTCTCAGTTCTCAGAACACTCGACTGCAACGCTCAATCAACTCTTGGTCGAGTGTTCGCCTCTGCTGTCAAAATCCACTTACATGCATACCAGATCCAAGGGTAGTGAAAATCTCATCCCATACTCGGACAACATAGATCAGTTAGCTCGTGAACATTTGCGGGTGCAGCAGAATAAATTAAATGAGGAGCTTCAGGATCATGTTGAGATGGAAGACCAGGCACAAGCTACTGAGCCAGGACCTCGTCTGAGGCGCACACGACACATTGGATCTCGTGATGCTCCTAGTATTCACACTCAATGCCATGGAATTGTTCCACCTGCCATTGCTAACAACAACTTTAAGATTAAGAGTGGCATGATCTCCATGGTACATAACAACAAATTTCATGGCTTGCCATCTGAGGATCCGCTGGATCATCTTAATGAGTTTGAGAGACTAACCAGTTTGACCAAGATTAATAAGGTTAGTGAGGATGCTTTGAAGCTGAGGCTGTTCCCTTTCTTTCTTGGAGACAAGGCTCACCTATGGGAAAAACACTTGCCTCAAGGGTCTATTACATCTTGGGATGCTTGCAAACATGTTTTTTTGGGCAAATTCTTCTCCAATTCCAGAACTGCAAAACTTTGAAATTCTATCTCTGGTTTTAAGCAAACCAATTCTGAGACATTCTCTGAGGCATGGGAACGATTCAAGATGTACCAATCTCAATGCCCTCATCATGGGTTCATTACTGAGTCACTTCTTAGTACTCTTTATAGGGGTGTTCTTCCCAAGATTCGTATGTTGTTGGACACAACAAGCAATGAGAACTTTCTGAACGAGGATGTGGATGATGGTTGGGAACTTGTTGAGAACTTAGCCCAAGCAGATGGGAAGTACAGTGAAGACTATGATCGGACTTCTCGGGGTACAGCTGATCCTAACATGGTTAGTAGGAAGAAACTCAAAGCCATACAAGACAAGCTGGATAGGTTGCTCTCAGTTCATCAAAAACATGTTCATCATGTGAGTGAGGCAGAACAGGTTCTAGAGGATGAAGATTAGGTAGAGGAGGTCAGTTTTATGCAGAATCAGGGTAAAGTTATAGGCTATACAACAGCTACAAACTCCACCCTAACCTCTCCTACATGAATACCAATGTGGCTAATCCCCAAGATCACGTGTATCCACCAAAACCGCACAACCAGCCTCAATCCAAACCCTTTGTCCCCAAACCACAATATCAGCAAACTCATCATCACCCTCCCACTGTACCACCTGTATATGAATCCCACAACCCTACCTAACCTCAACAAACCCTTGAAGTTATGGACATGTTGCAACAAATCCTCAAAGGTGAGACAGCTACAGCTTCTGAATTAACCAGGAAGTTTGTTGAGGTACACACTAAGATTGATGCTTCCCATAATGACCTCCACTACAAATTTGAGACTCTTAATGCCTACATCAAGTA
>JAKUCM010008314.1:0-25596 GCA_023374145.1 Lepidium sativum
GTTTGGACTTGGCGTGAAGGTGGAAATGATGAGCTTGTTGAAATTTCCATTGACAACATTGATGAACAAGAAGAGAGTCAAAATCCAGCACGCTCTGTAGCTAATACACAAGCAAGCTCAGCGCCTACCTCTAAAGTTAATGGGGCAAGTGATGGAGAAGGAAATTCAAGCACAAGTCCACCTCAAAAATTCAGATCAATGCGAGAAATTTATGAAAAACAACATGCATTTTTTAGTGCTGATCCAGTGATAGTTAATGAAGCAGAAAAGAATGAAAAATGGCGAAAAGCGATGGAAGAGGAGATCGCTTCTATAGAGAAGAATCAAACATGGCAGCTGGTTGAGTTTCTTGGTGATAAACATTCTATTGGTGTGAAGTGGGTGTTTAAAACTAAGTATCATGTAGATGGCAGCATTCAAAAGTATAAGGCAAGACTGGTGGTTAAGGGGTATGCACAAGAATATGGAGTGGATTATGAAGATACTTTCTCTCCGGTAGCAAGGTTTGACTCTGTAAGAATTCTTCTTGCCTTGGGAGCTTATATGCGTTGGCCAATATACCAGTTTGATGTTAAGTCAGCTTTCTTGAATGGTGAGCTACTTGAAGAGGTTTATGTTGATCAGCCTGAAGGTTTTGTAGTTTATGGCAAAGAGGGTTTCGTCTACAAGTTGTATAAGGCTCTTTATGGGCTTAAACAAGCTCCCAGAGCTTGGTACAACAAGATTGATTCTTTCTTTGCAGATGCTGGCTTTGAAAGAAGCAAAAGTGAGCCTACTCTCTACATAAAGAAGCAAGGTGAAAGATATCCTTGTTGTGTGTTTATATGTAGATGATATGATTTACATGGGTTCTAGTGCTTCACTTATTGCTAAGTTCAAAGCTAGTATGATGGAGAAGTTTGAGATGACAGATCTTGGGTTGTTGTATTTTTTCCTTGGTCTTGAGGTTAAGCAAGTGGAAGATGGGATTTTTGTGTCTCAACATAAGTATGCTTGTGACTTGCTTAAAAGGTTTGACATGACAGGTTGCAATGCTGTAGAAATTCCTATGAATGTCAATGAGAAGCTGCAAATGGACGATGGAACAATGAGTGCAGATGCAACAAAATTCAGGAGTTTTAGTTGGAGGTCTTATCTATCTAACTCACACAAGACCAGATATTTGTTTTGCTGTGAGTGCAATTTCTAGGTTCATGCACAATCCGGACCAAGCATCATTTTGGAGCAGCAAAGAGGTTGTTGAGATATATTGCAGGAACAGCAGACTATGGCTTATAATACAACTCAATTTCAGAATTTGAATTAGTTGGATTCATAGACAGCAATTGGGCAGGCTGTGTGGAAGATAGAAAAAGTACCTCAGGACATGTTTTCAATCTAGGTTCTGGAGCAGTTTGTTGGAGTTCAAAGAAGCAGAGAGTGACAGCTTTATCATCATCGGAAGCTGAGTATACAGCAGCTACTGCAGCAGCATGTAAGGCAGTTTGGTTAAGAAGAATTTTGGAAGACATCAAGCAAGAACAAGTGAAGGCAACAACAATTTTCTGTGACAACAAGGCAACTATAGCAATGACCAAGAATTCATCATATCATGGAAGAACAAAGCATATATCCATCAAGGTCCACTTCATCAGAGACTTGGTTAGTGAAGAGTCCATTGTTTTGGAGCATTGTAGCACAAACGAGCATAGTGCAGATGTTCTTACAAAAGCATTAACGAAGAACAAGTTTGACTACTTCAGAAGTAAGCTTGGAGTGTGCAAGTTTGAATCAAGGGAGATTGTTGAAAAGTGATTCAAATTACAATCAATGATTTCAGTTACATGTTTTGCTAGTTTTTATTTCTAATCAATTGGGGTTTCAGTTTTTACTTTTAATTATAGGACATAATGAGTTCATAGGTGTAGTGGGTCCTGTTACATTTTTTGTTTCTTATAACTTCATGTTGTCTCTTTCATTTTCGATTATCAGAGAATAAAAGATTTTCAGCAAACTTTCTTTGTGTTCTCTGTTCTTTTTTTTACTCTCTTTCTTCTAGTGTTTTGTCTCGTAACAACAATTAGATATAAATATATCAACTATACTAATAAAATGAAAGTTTGCCACCTTTTAAACATCCAATTCATCAATTCCATTTCTTTCTTATGCTGTCAGGTCAGCGTTTAATGAGATCATTGAGAATTCCAAAGCTATGATACAGGTTTTCGATGTTCGTGACTGACGCTTGGTGTGTTTTTCTTTTGATCAGGTCTGATAGTATGAAGGATTAAGCGAGAATCAAAATCTGGGTTAGTATTTTTACCAGATCTGGTTGGCTCTTCAAACACTAAAATTAAAATTTTATATCCTTTTCAGAACAAGTAAGGGAGTAGTGTAAATTCTACTTTATGATTTTCTCAATCAACACATGTTAGTATCTGATTAATAAGAATATAAGCGGAAACATATTTTAGGATTCATGGCTTATGATCTGGATTTTGGCAATAGTTCTACCACAACAAACCCCTAGAATAGCTTGATGTCTCTATTGCTCCAGAGAGCATTTTCTGTATTTCTTGTGAGACCAAAACCTTATATTTATATAGAATCAATTTTTAATTCGGACCTTCATCAAGTTACAAATTATTGAATGTCTCCACATACTTTTGATTCTTTTAAATAATGACCATAACAATTAATTATACATTTGTGATCCAAAATAATTCTTACAATCTCCCACTAAGTCACATATGTATCCTGAAAATGTGGTAGACTTTATGAGCTCAAAATTATCATTATATAGTCGAGTCCTAAACAATCTAATCCATTGACTATAACAAATAGGATCATGGCGGTTTTTGTTATAATAAAAATAACTAAACCTTCCATGGTCATTGAAATCAATATAGTCAAAAGACAAAAAAGTGTGGCATGAATATCACATGAAAAATGGTTACTACATGTCAATTTTCAACTATCCTACCTTTTTGAGATCCTTTAACTTTATTATAAAAATAGAGTAAACTGAATAATGTATTTCTGATCAGAAAATGAAATGTTCATCAACAAAAGTAAAACATAAAACCCAAAACCATGTGAAGAACTCCCACTAAACAAATGATCTTCAAACATTGACATACCCATTTGAGCAGTATGCTCATGACAGACCTTTGGTGGAATACCTTTCTCAACAGGATCTGCTATCATGGATGTTAAAACATTTGCTCATATCCTGGCTCGATTTCATTTGCGGATCAAAATCGAGATGATTTGGTTCGGATTTGAGTTAAGAAAGTTGCGAAAGAAAGAACTTGAGACACGGGAATTATAGAGTTCCTCACCGAGAATTTCGGCGAGTACATCTCTCTTCGGATTGATATCCGGAATCCATTATAATTCTCTGTGTTCTTGATTCAGAGCTTCACTTTGTTACAATGGTGATACTCTGTAAAAACCTTAATCGCAAATTGAAAATAAGGAAGATGAACCTAGCCTTAAACATGGGTAAATTCAGTTTCTCTGGTATTGGGCCAAGCTTGGCCCAATGTCCAAAACGAGCTAAAGAAAAAACTGGGCCGAGGATGGCCAAAGACCCGTTAAGTACAATAATTGCTTAATGGGCTGCTGGCTCGGCCCACAGCCCATAAATGAGCGACAAAACCAACATTCTCCACCTTTGACGCTTCATTTCTTTCACGAGCTAACCCTAGCCGCTCTGCGATTCTCTCTCGACTCTTCCTCTCATCTTCTTGACTCTTCCTCTTCCTCTCTCTGTATTACGCGATTCTGAAACTCTTAACCTCCTAGAGCTCAGCTCTACTTCCATTAAACACCATGTTCCTTCAGAGTAGCCAAGAACAGTGGAAAGCTCCGATACTCTCCGGCGACGGCTTAACTTCCCGGTAAGCTTCTTCACCTTTAAGTGTTTCTTTTAGCTTTCCGATACATGCATGTGACGATCTTGTCATTACCTGACAGATCTGACGATTCAGTTTTCTCTTTTCCTAACCCTTCTCGAATGTAAAGATCTTGTCATCTTCTGACAGATCTTACGGTTTGATTTTCTCTTTTCCTAACCCCTTTCTTTTTTCTTTTCTGATGATCGCGACGGTGGGAAAAAAAATCTCGGTGGATCTAACCCAAGCAACATGAAATCAGTAAGTAAAAAACCCTTCAACTTCTTCTACATATTTCAGAATTACGAAGAAATTAGTCGGATTTCTTCTTTCCCGCCTTTGCTTTCTTAGATCTGACCTTTTTCTTTTCTCGTTGATGCAGCTCTCGACCAACTTCCAACACGACCGTTCATCTGCCTTGCATGTAAGTTTCTGACCTTTCAGATTCTTGGTCTTAAACCATAGATTCAAGCTCCCAAATCCCTGATTTTCTTTTCTTCTTTAAATATCCTTGTGTTAGTGGTAGCGACTAACTCAAGCTTCTTTCTTTCTGTTGAATCTGCGCAGGTTTCAACAGATCTGAGCATTCCGACATCAGAGCTACCTGACGAAAGCTCATGCATTGACTCTTAGGCTTCTTCCATCCTCAAAGACTGCATGCAGCCTTTGAATTTCTCCGCAAGTATAACCTTCGTAAACATATTTGCTGGGTTAATCGATGTGTGGATTTTAGTGACCTTAACCTATTTGTCTTCTGTCACTTCTCTGATATAGTTGTATTTGACCTGTATATGCTTTGTTCTTTCACTGCACATTTTGTTCTTCGATAGGTAGATAGCGCTTTCTGAATCACAAAATATTTCCATAGTCCCTGTACATAGCTTCATTTCTTCGCATATTCCCTGTATCCACACTGCTTCTCTGCTAGCTTCTAATAGTGCCATGTACTCAGATTCTGTTGTAGATAATGCCACCACTATATGAAGCCTTGATCTCCAACTTATTGTGTTGTTTCCTAAAGTGAAAACATACCCTGAAATTGATCTTCGTTTGTCTAAGTTTGAAGCAAAATCTGCATCACAGTAGCCTTTAATTATGAAATCTGCGTCTTTCTTGAATGTTAGACTTATTTTTGATGCTTCTATTAGATATCGCATTATCCATTTGACTGCTAACCAGTGTGTTTTTCCTGGTTTTGATATGTACCGACTGACAATACCAATGGAATAAACAAGGTCTGGACGAGACCCAACCATTGCATACATCAGGCTTCCTACTGCACTCGTATAAGGTACGTCCTCCATGCCTTATGTCTCAGTTTCTTCTTCGCCTGTTGAGATGCTCTTTAGCTTGAACTGAACCCTTATAGGTGTAGAAACTGATCTGCTATCACTCATGTTAAAAGTGCTTAGGATTTGCTTGATATAACTTTCTTGTGATAGTTGTATTGTGATCTGCTTTCTGTCTCTGTAAATGTCCATGCCTAGTATTCGTCTTGTTGGTCCTAGGTCTTTCATTTCAAACTGTTTGCTGAGAAGTTGCTTTAGATTCACAATCTGCTGTTTATGTGTTGATGCAATGAGCATATCATCTACATATAGGAGAAGATATATCATCTCATCAACTGTGTTTCCCTTGTAGTACACGCATGGATCATATTCACTATTTTGAAACTGTTGTTTGCTCATGAACTCATTGAACTTTTCATTCCATTCTCTCGGTGACTGCTTTAATCCATAGAGTGTTTTCTTAAGTAAACAAACCTTACTTTATTTGCCTTTTACCTCATAGCCTTCTGGTTGATTCATGTAGATTTCTTCTTGTAATGTTCCGTGTAAAAAAGCTGTTTTTACATCCATTTGCTCTAGTTCCATGTTCCTATTCGAAATTGTAGATAAGAGTATCCTAATTGAAACATGTTTAACTACTGGTGCAAAAATATCATTATAATCTACTCCTTCAACCTGAGCATAACCCTTAGCAACCAATCTGCTTTTAAATCTTGGTTTCTCAATTCCCGGTATGCCTGTTTTTAACTTGAATAACCATCTGCATCCAATTACCTTTTTATTCTGAGGTTTGTCAACTAGGATCCATGTATTATTTCTGATAAGAGAATCTATTTCCTCATCATCTGCTTTACTCAATTTTTCTTTGTCTTTGCTCTGCATTGCTTCTGTATTGGTTTTAGGTTCTACAAGTTCCATTTCCTCTGAACTTGATAGTGCAAAGGCAACTAGGCCTGCTTCTTCAAACCTAGACGGAGGTCTTATATCTCTTATTTTCCTTTCTCGAGCTAATAGGTAGTCTTCCAAATTAGTCTCTTCACTTTATGAATTTCCAGAATCTAAAAGACTCTCTTCTTCACTGAAACCCTCCGGTACATACTCTGGACTTGCTTCACCTAACCCAGCAATACCCTTTAGTTGATCTTCCTCACCCAGTATTTCCTCTAGGTTCACTCTGAAAGTTACCCTTTTATCGGATTTTCTCTCATTGTTTCTTTGATCAGCCTTAGGTTTCTGTTCTCCTGAAATAGAGTCTTTGTACAGCTTATCTTCATTAAAGACTACATCTCTGCTTATTACCAATTTTCCTTCTTTGATTAACCAGACCCTGTAGCCCTTAGTTTCTGTTCCGTAGCCAACATAAACTTCCTTTAAAGCTCTGGGACTTAGCTTGTCTTGAATAGTGTGAACGTAAGCTATACACCTGAAACTCCTTAGGTGATTGTACTCTGGTTTATACTTGGACCACACTTCCTCTGGTACATCAAAATTAATAGATGCTGCTGGTGATCTGTTTATTATATAAACCACTGTGTTTGCTGCCTCTGCCCAAAACTCTCCACCTAGACCTGATTTAGATAGCATACTTCTCACTTTTTCCATTATTGTTCTGTTCATCCTTTCTGATACTCCATTTTGCTGTGGTGTATACGCACAAGTCATGTGTCTTTTAATTCCTGCTTCTTTGCATAGATCATCAAACTGTCTGTTGCAGTATTCGAGTCCATTGTCAGTCCTTAGACACTTGATTTTCTTTCCAGTTTTTTTTTCTATCAGCATTTTCCATTCTTTGAAAGCTTGAAATGCATCACTCTTTTTCTTGAGAAACTGAATCCATACTTTCTTTGAATAGTTACGATAAAGCTAATGAAATATTGACAACCTGATATACTAGGAGTAGTGTTCTGTGAGCCCCATAAATCTGAATGGATGTACTCTAAAGTACATTTTGTGATATGTTTTCCCTTCTGAAAGCTGAGTCTGACGCGGAATCCCGAAGGAATCGTCACTCCAAGTTGTAAGGATAGTCCTTGGTTTTCAAAGAATTTGAGTAACCCCCACCTTAGGTATATCAAACCTAAGATTGTTGTTGTTTCAACTCGCCTTCAATTAAGCAAGGTGGTGGAACCAGAGAATGTTGACTCGAGTAGCCCCCACCTTTAGTATATTAAACCAAAGATTGTTGCTATTTCGACTCGCCCCTTCACGCCAATGGCTAGGAATGGCCACACAAGTGTGATGGAAATCACTTGATAAATGAATTTGATCCCTTGGGTATGACACACCAAGAAAGATCGAAAAGTTCACAAAGAACAAAAAGAGAATCACTCTCAAATTTATTGATAAAAAGTTGGATCCTCACAAATGAGAATTACATGAGTTTATAAAGAAGAGAAAGGACTCTCTAGATTCCTCTAAACTTATTGAATGTCTTAAATATAAAGAGTAAAGACTACTAAGTAAATGACAAGTTAATGTCACAATTTACTATGACTTGAATGAGAAGGACTCTTGAACTTTTGGCCTCCAAAATATCTTTTAGTCTTCCAAATTCGTCACTATTCATGGGCTGAACTTTAAGACTTGATTTAGGACTTCTCTTGGATTTGTAGAAGGCTCAAAGTGGTTTGGACTTTGCAAGTATAAAGTCCAATGGATTCCTTATGTTGTTCTTTGTCCAAAAGGCCTTGAATAAATCCACAAATGCTCTCCTTGATTTGTTTAGCCCGTGATCTTGTAGTTGGACCGACTGGAATCTCCAAAGCTTTCTCGTGATCTTCATTGCTTAGCTCCAAGTTCTCCTTAGCTTTCTTTCTGTTTTCCATGATCATATCATCCCCTTCCTCTTGAAAAGGATTTGACCTCAAATCATGTTCATCTGCATCAAAAGGAATAAGTCAGAAGTGTTAAAGCTAGAACTGATTTTGTACTCGCTTGGCAAGTCTATCTTGTAAGCGTTTTCATTGATCTTTTCTAAGACTCGAAATGGCCCAATGGCCCTTGGCATTAGCTTAGACTTCCTTTGAGCGGGAAATCGTTCCTTCCTCATGTGAACCCAAACTAAGTCTCCGGGTGTAAAGCTCTTCCAAACTTTTGTTAAAAACCAGAATACCATCAAAGTAGACAACGTGATATTATTGATGGATCTACAATCAACACACATGCACCAAGTTCCATCCTTTTTAGGAACTAGTAAAACGGGCACGACACATGGACTCATGCTCTCACGGATATATCCTTTCTCCATCAGCTCACTCACTTGCCTTTGCAACTCCTTTGTCTCTTCCGGATTGGTTCTATAGGCTGGATGGTTTGGAATAAATGCTCCGGGTCCAAAGTCTATTTGATGCTCAATCCCTCGGATTGGAGGTAAACCACTAGGGTTCTCATCCGGAAATACATCTCCAAAATCTTGCAACAAAGAAGAAACACCATTAGGCAAACCGGGGTCAAGGTCAGTATAACTCATAAAGACCTCTTTGTACATAAGTACAAATATATGCTGATGTGAAACCAAAGCTCTCTTTATCTCACTTGACCTCACAAAGAAATTTTGGTGTTTTCTCTCTTTTCTCTCTTTGTGTGTTTCACTCTTAAGCTCACTATTTTTTTGTGTTTCTCTCTCAATCTCACTCTCTTTTTGGTGTTTTGTGTTTGAGTCACTCATAGTTCTCTCCTCACGTTGCTTTAGAAGCAAATAATATTGGTAGATCTCATTAGGAGTCATAGGAACAAGCGTAACCGTTTTCCCCTTATAAACAACTGAATTCTTGCTGGTGAAATCATCATGAACAACTTTCTGATCAAACTGCCACGGTCTCCCAAGAAGAATATGCCCAGCCTCCATTGGCACACTATCAAAAATCACTTCGTCCTTATACTTCCCAATGCTAAATGGAACCACAACTTGCTTTGACACTTTGAGTTCTCCAAACTCACTTAACCATTGAAGCTTATACGGCTTGGTATGTTTTCGAGTAGTCTATCCCAGTTTCTCCACAAGTGTAGTACTCGCCACATTCGTACAGCTCCCTCCATCAATTATAAGACTACACACCTTATCAAAAACAAGACATCGCGTGTGGAATAGATTCTCATGCTGCACGTTCTCCTGTAGTTTTCCTTGCACACTCAAAGACCTTCTAGCTACCAAAAGATCACCTTTGGTTGCAAGTAACTCCAGCTCATCTTGAGATGACATAGAATCTGAAACCACTTCTGCCTCGGTTTCGTACTCTCCATTGACTATAAGTATTATGGCCCTCTTGTTTGAGCATTCATTTTCATAATGTCCCCTGCCATGACACTTAAAACATTGCACATCACGATTTCTTGTAGAAGATGGTTCAGTTTTACCTTTGACCTCTTGTCGGCTAGTATTCAGCTTGGATTCAAACTTTGGCTTTGGAACACTTTTGTCTTCGCGTGAGTAGCTAGGACGTTGAGTACTAGAAATCATGCCATAAGTTTGACGTGTGCTACCCTTCCTCTTGAGTTGCTGCTCCACCAAGATAGCCTTATGCAACATATCTTCCAATTCCACATAGTGTTGCATCTCTACTCGGTTTTGGATCTCACGATTTAAACCACTAAGAAATCTGGCCATGGTAGCCTCACGATCTTCGTCTATATCGTCTCTCATCATAAGTATTTCCATCTCTTGAAAATATCCCTCCACACTTCGGTTGCCTTGCACCAATCTCCTAAGTTTTTGATGTAACTCTCGGTGATAGTGACTAGGAACGAACCGTCATCTCATCAAGGTTTTCATGTCTTCCCAAGTCTCAATGGGTTTTTCTCTATTTCTTCTCCTGCTTGTCACCACTTGATCTCACCAATTAATAGCATAATCATAAAATTCAGTGGCTGCAACTCGTACCTTGTTGAGCTCAGAATAGTTTTGATAATCAAAAACGAGTTCAATCTTTTTCTCCCATTCGAGATAGGCATCTGGATCGTTCTTTCCTTAAAATGATGGAATTTTCAGCTTAAGTCCCCCTAAATTATCTTCAGCCCGACCTCTTTCTTCCCTAACTCGTCTAGGTCTCCTTCGACTCGAGATAGATGAGTGTCCATCTCGACCATAGTAGTCAACACCGCCTCTTTGTACTTCCGCCGGTGGTGGATCTCCTTGTACATTAGGCAGCCGAGGTTGTTGCCTAAGTGCTATCTCATTTTGAACTTGATCCAAACGTTCATTGACGACTTCCATCTCAACTCTTAACAAACGGGTCATCTCTCCCATCAAAGCTTGAATTTGGAGATTTGGAATTCCTTGTATTTGCTCACCCTACGGATTGTCGTTATTGTCGTTTAACATACTTAGAACCTGTAAAAAAGATTTGTTAATAGAAAAATGTCTCACAATCTCTCAAGTGTTTGACACACAAGTGTTTCCCTCAAATTATTGGCTTTTCTCTCAAATGTTCTCATAACCTTACACCTTTTCCTCTCTTTTTGAATCTCAAAATGTTCTTATAAAACTAATCAAACACTCTTTGATTTATTTTCCCCAAGGGTCAATAACCTAACAAGTATCACACAACTCAAAGTATTAGATAGATCTTGGTACACAAACAAACAACAAACAAGATTTTTTTTAATATATAAATAGGGTTTAGGGTTTAGGGTTTAGGGTTTAGGGTTTAGGGAACCCAAGCAAGGAGCTTCAATTCTATTTCCTTGAATGGTCGGGTTGGAAATTCTTTTACCAACGCAGGCCTATCACCAATGCAAAGAAGAAGCATCTTTTACCCGGTAACGTAGGGTTTGAACCAAGATTTCTAGATGGATGGGGTAAGGTATTTGTAAATCTAACACATAATTAAAATGTGATAATTTGTCTTCTAAAAAGGGAAATATTGAATGAATTGATTGTAAATTATCGAGTCAAGAGATAGATAAATAGACACGTCCCATTGCACTGATCGGGGGCGTTCGTAGTGACTGAGGGGGTCGAAGACCAAGAAGTGAGTTTCAAGAGACATGTCAGATCGAGGGCATCCCAAATTGATTGAAGTGGATGGGAGTTTATCATTCTTAATCTGTAAAATAAAAATTCCATCCATATCCCAATTCCATTCATTTAATATCCCTTTGGTGTCATTGATATAAGAGATGTCGTTTCTACCACTGAGCTAATAGCCCGTCGTGCGGGCCTCCTGCTGGGGGCCCGCTATGCCAAGCCAAAAGCGAGAGATCTATTAACCATAATCTAAAAAACGATAAATAACTCGCTATTCACCCAGGTACTCAGTCATAATCCTGATGTCGGAGAGATGGCCGAGAAGATGAAGAGTTTTTTTTTTGTTTTTTTTCCTTTTTTTTCTTGTTTTTATTTATTTTATTTTTTTTCTTGTTTTTATTTTTCTTTAATTAATTAAGAAGAAAATATGAAAAGATAAAAGTTGGAAAGATAGAAAATGTAAAGATAAAAGATGAAAAGATAGAAGATGAAGAAATAGAAGATGAAAATATAGAAGTTGGAAAGGTAGAAGATGAAAAGATAGAAGATGACTAGATAGAAAATGAAAAGATTAACTAAGTTGGAAGTGTGCTCTGATACCAAATGACGCGGAACCCCAAAGGAATCGTCACTCCAAGTTGTAAGGACAGTCCTTGATCTTCAAAGAATTTGAGTAACCCCCACCTTAGCCATATCAAACCTAAGATTGTTGTTGTTTCAACTAGCCTTCAATTAAGCAAGGTGGTGGAACCACAAAATGTTGACTCGAGTAGCCCTCACCTTTAGTATATTAAACCAAAGATTGTTGCTATTTCGACTCGTCCCTTCACGCCAATGGCTAGGAATGGCCGCATAAGTGTGATGGAAATCACTTGACAAACCAGTTTGATCCCTTGGATATGACACACCAAGAAAGATCGAAAAGTTCACAAAGAACAAAAAGAGAATCACTCTCAAATTTATTGATAAAAAGTTGGATCCTCACAAATGAGAATTACATGAGTTTATAAAGAAGAGAAAGGACTCTCTAGATTCCTCTTAACTTATTGAATGTCTTAAATATAAAGAGTAAAGACTACTAAGTAAATGACAAGTTAATGTCACAATTTACTATAACTTGAATGAGAAGGACTCTTGAACTTTTGGCCTCCAAAATATCTTTTAGTCTTCCAAACTCGTCATTATTCATGAGCTGAACTTTAAGACTTGATATATGACTTCTCTTGGACTTGTAGAAGGCTCAAAGTGGTTCGGACTTGGCAAGTATAAAGTCCAATGGATTCCTTATGTTGTTCTTTGTCCAAAAGGCCTTGAATAAATCCACAAATGCTCTCCTTGATTTGTTTAGCTCCAAGTTCTTCTTAGCTTCCTTTCTGTTTTCCATGATCATATCAGTCTATGAGTCTTTCCCAATGCACATGCTTCACATAATCCCATAGCTTTTACATCTCCTTTCTTTAGATGACTCTTTCTGACCAAAGTCTCCATTGACCTTTTTCCCATATGAGCTAGTCTGTGATGCCATCTGGCTGTCATATCAATAGTTTCCTTTGCCACGTTGACTTCTATACTTAGTACCTTTCAATCTAAGAAGTATAAGCCATTCTGGTATTTTCCAGATAAGAATCTGTCACCATTTTTTCTTGAAAAACTGAATGTTAAAATCCTTTCCTTGATAGTAACACCCTAGTTCTTCTAATTGACCATACGATATTAGATTTCTGCTCATTTATGGTACATATCTCACATCATTTAAGGTAACTAAGTTACCTTCTTTATTCTCAATTACGATCTTGCCAACTCCCTTGACTGGCCAGTATGAGTTGTTTCCCATGTAGACTTTGCTTCCTTCGAATTCTACTAGATCAGTAATTACGTCTTTTCTAGGTGTTATGTGAAAAGTACAGCCTGAATCCATTACCCATTCCTCAGTCGTTGCAATTAGGCTTGCAGTGTAGACTAGATTCTCTAACTCTGTTACTGCAAAATTTGCTGATTCCTTTCCTTTCCCATTCTTCTTTTGTGAGCAATCACGTTTCCAGTGATTTTTATCTCCACATATCCAACAAGCCCTAATTTCTTCATTGTTCTGTCTTGGCCTTGACTAAAACCCTACCTTTACTCTTTGACCTTCCTCTGTTCTTCCCTGAACTCTTTACATTTGTCTTTTCTATTCTACCTCTGCCATCAACGGTCAACCCTTCTAAATGTGTTTTCTTCCTTAATAACCCCTTTTGCCTTAGGTTTGATTCCATTCCATAGGCTCTTGCTATTACATCATCCATGGTTAGAGTATCTTTAGCATTCCCGAACTGTAGAGTATGTGTAAGCGGGTCATATTGAGGTGGTAGACTATTTAACAATGCTATAGCTTGATCCTCATCTTGAATAGTGACTTTTAAGCTTTCTAGGTCTCTGATCAGCTTTAGGAACACGTCAAGATTTTCTTCAATTGATTTGTCTTCATCCATCCTGTATAGAGAGAATTGCCTTTTAAAGTAGACTCTATTAGCCTTAGTCTCGGTATGATAATCACGTTCTAGGGCTTTCCATTGCTTGAATGCCGTACATTCATTCATTATCTTTCTTAATACCAAATTAGTTAGACATTGCCCGAGCAGGCTCCTTGCTCTCCGATCCTTCAGCTCCCATTGAGGATCCTTTGAAACTTGCTTGCCTATTTTGATTTCTTTCCCTGTTTCTTTGTCTGTCACAAATACTTCTCTCCATAGGCCATAATTCTTCATGATCTTTCTCAAGAACTGAGAGAATACCATGAATCTCAAACTGTCCCAGCATTATGTATTTCCATAATCCAAAATCTCCTTTACCATCGAATTTTTCCACCTCAAACGTTTCTGAGATGACTACCGTGCTTGAAACTTTCGAATACTTTTGACAAATTTGTTGAGTGTTTATAATTCCTTGATATGCAAGCAACTACTAATGCTTTCTGTATTTTTCTTGCGAGCAAAACACTTCTGATGACCTTCCAGTCTCTTCCACGTCTCCGAGAGAAGAAGATGAGGAGCTACGACAAACCTTCTTTATGTAAGTCTCCTTTCTTGTACCTCCTTCCTTTATTAACTCTGATCTTAATGCTGCTTGATATTTCTTAAACGAAGGCTCTGATACCACTTGTTAAAACATTTGCTCATATCATGGCTCGACTTCATTTGCGGATCAAATTCGAGATAATCTGGTTCGAATTTGAGTTAAGAAAGTTTGCGAAAGAGAAGAACTTGAGACACGGGAATTATAGAGTTCCTCACCGAGAAGTTCGGCGAGTACATCTCTCTTCGGATTGATATATGAAATCCATTATAATCTCTGTGTTCTTGATTCAGAGTTTCACTCTGTTACATTGGTGATACTCTTTAAAAACCTTAGTTGAAAATTGAAAACGAGGAAGATGAACCTAGCCTTAAACATAGGTAGATTCATTTTCTCTGGTATTGGGCCAAGCTTGGCCCAATGTCCAAAACGAGCTAAAGAAAAAACTGGGCCAAGACTGGCCAAAGACCCGTTAAGCACAATAATTGCTTAATGGGCTGCTGGCTCGGCCCACGGCCCATAAATGAGCGACAAAACCAACAATGGAGTTTGTGCCTAAGTGTTCTATGGAAATTTCTCCACTTTGTACCCTCTCCTGAACGAGGAAATTAATCTCGATAAACTTGGACTTTGCCACACTCCTGTTTTTGTTGGAATACAAAACAACTGATTTATTGTCACAATATAACTTGAATGGTCTTTCGATTCCCTCAACAATTCGCAGCCTAGCGATAAAAATCCTGAGCCAAAGTCCCTGTTTGGATGCCTCAAAAAATTGCTACAAATTCTGCTGCCATTGTGGAGGAATCTACAAGTGATTGTTTCACCATACACTAAGCAATAGCTCAACCAGCCAACAAATAAACATAGCCTGAAGTGGACTTTATACTATCTTGACATCCAGCAAAATCAAAATCAAAATATCCAATGATCTCTAAGTGATCTTATCTCTGATATGTGAGCATATAGTCATTTTTCCTCTGTAGATACCTCATGATCCTTTCAGCTGCTTTCCACTGGTCCAAACCTGTATTACTCAAGTATTTTCTCAAAACTCCAACAATGTACGCTAAATCTGGATGCATACAAACTTGAAGATACATCAGACTTCTTGTTGCCGAAGCATAAAAGTCTTCTGCATCTCCTGAATTTCTAGATTTCCTTTATGGCATCGTTTGAGACTAAATTTGTCTTCCTTAGAGATTGGGGTATCTCCTAGTTTGCAATAATACATGCCAAATCTATTTAATACTCTATCGATATAAGTCCTTTGTGACAACCTTAGAACACTTCAACTATGGTCTTGATGAATCTGGATTCCTAATACAAATGATGCTTCACCAAGATATTTTATCTCAAATTTCTCCTTAAGAAATTTCTTGGTCTTATGCAACATGCCTATATTGTTAATGGCTAAAAGTATGTCATCAACATACAATACCAGGAAAATGCACTTACTCCCACTAAACTTATGATACACAAAATCTTCAACCAAATTCACCTCAAAACCGAAAGAGTTGATTACCTCATGAAACTTGTGGTACCATTGACGAGAAGCTTGTTTAAGCTCATAGATGGATTTATTTAACGTGCATACCATCTTTTTGGATAACATATCACAAAGTTTTCTGGTTGCTCCATATAAATTGTTTCATCAATGTTTCCATTGCGAAAAGTTGTCTAGACATCCATCTGATGAAGCTCTTAGTCATAATGTGCAACAAGAGCCGTGATTGTCCTAAAAGAATCCTTTGATGAAACTAACGAAAATGTTTCTTTATAGTCAATCTCTTCTTTCTGAGTATATCCTTAAGTTACTAGATGAACTTTATTCCTTTCCACATTACCACTTGAGTCCATTTTGGTTTTAAATATACATCTGCAACCAATGGGTTATAAACCTTCTGGTAATTGGAAAATGTCCAAAACCGTAATTATCAAGCATTGACTAATACTTTTCTATACTAGCTTTGACCCACTTATCTGAGCTGGAACTACCAATGGCCTCATAGAAGTTTATAGGTTCATCTTCCAATTGGGTTGATTTTCCTCTTGTTCCATAAGAAATACTATATAATCATATGAAATATCACTTCTCTTTGCTCTAGTGGATCGCCGCAAAAGCACTTGTTCCTGATGCACCGACACTTGTTCTTAATGCACTAGTTCTTGAGGATCTTGAATTTGAATTTCATTGACATCTTGATTTTTAAGAAGAGCTTCAGTATCAACTTGAGGTTCCAAACTTGCTTTGTCAAAAGCAGCTATGTGAATCAGTCTAGATTTTGAATCTGATTCTTCTTTAAATATGATGTCTTTAACTTCATTGCTTCCCCCAAATTCATTATCCTCATAGAACGTGGTAGTTCCCATCTCAAACCTTATACCCCCGAGATCGCTCATAATAACAAATAAAGTAACTGCTCACAGTTCTAGAGTTCAACTTTTTCTCAAATGGCTTATAAGGCCTAGCTTCAGCTGGACATCCCCAAATGACTCTGTTATCTACCAGTCCAAAGCCTTAGTTGGTACCCAATTAAGAATGTCAGTTGCAGTCTTTAGCGCCTTTCCCCAAAGTTATTCAAGTAAGGTAGAATGACTAATCATACTCCTTACCAAGTCCTTAGCAGAACAATTGTGTTTTTCTTATACAATATTCATGTTGGAGACCCATACATGATATATTGTGGGACTATTTCGAACTCGTCTAGGTATCTGGCAAATGGTCCTGGATGTTGTTCACTTAAACTGTCGTAATATTCTCAACCACAGTCAGATATAACAGACTTTATCATTCGGTCAAGTTGATTCTCAACTTCAGCCTTAAACTTCTTGAACACGTGTAAAGACCAATTTTTCATGAATAAGTAACAAGTATGCATATCTAGAGTAGTCGTCTATGAAAGATATAAAGTATTGTTGACCGTTCCAAGAAGCCATAAAGAAAGGTCCATAAATATGTATGTATCAACTCAAGGAATTCTTTAACTCTGTATGCACCCAATTTCATATGTTTGGTTTGTTTTCCTTTAATGCAAGCCACATATACATCATAGTTTGTGAAGTCAACCAAATCCAATATACCATCTGATAGTCCCTCAATTATATTTCTAGAAATGTGACCTAAGCATTTGTCCACAAAGTTCCTTAATTTTCATCTTCGGATTTTTGTTTAAACATGTAAAGGTTATGATTATCCATAAGTGTACCAGTTCCAATTATAAATTAAAGACAAAGTAGTTTTTCTATTCCCAAATAGATAAGAATAACCAGATATGTCTAAATATGGACCAAAAACCAAATTATGTTGAAAAGATGATGCAACATAAGTGTTTTTCAAATTCAAATAACAACCAATACTAAAAACAATCTAAAATGCGCAATTGCATCCACATCCACCACAAATCCATCAGCCACATGAATGCATCTTTTAGCATCAGTTGATTTCTGGTACCACTAATGTTAGTAGTTGTAGCTGTATCTAACCACCAATTTTTTTGGGTACTTCAACTAAGTTCACCTCATAAAAGACCATAGAAAAACTAACTACCTTTCTTCACACGCATGCATGTTACTTTTGGAAATCCTTCTTTATATGTCCAACTTTTTTACAAAAGAAACATGTTATCTTCAACCTTAGTGTGATTCTTTTGAGTTGGATCTTTGGCTACATCATTCTTAACTACCTGAATTTTCCATTTTTTGCCTTGACCTTTAGAGGTGTTAACCATATCAACACGTTCAGACCTTTCTTATTTCATTTTATCCTCTTCATTTACACCATACAAAATTAGCTCGTTAAGAGATCATTTCTCCTTTTGTGTGTTTTAATTGGATTTCACTTGATTGAATTGAGGAGGAACATAATTTAAGACAAAAAATATGAGCACTTCTTCCTGGCGCTCGATCTTGAGAGTCTTAAACTTTGAAACAATGTTGGACATTTCCAAAATGTACTCCCTTATGTTTCCTTTGTTATGGTACCTCATGGTTCTAAAGCGATACAAAAGCGTATTTTTGCTTTGTCGTTCCTTTCAAAACACAAGTCCATTTCAGCAAAGAACTGTTTGAGATCTTTGATCTCCTCAGCACCTCTAAAGGTTTCCAGAATGGTGTCCAAAATGATCATTAAACCAATGTGATTAGAACGCTCCCACTTCTTATAAACAACCTTATACTCAACATTGCGCTTATTTGTAGGAGAAGTAGGTTGTTCCATCCTTAACGCAAGGTCAAGATCCATACACCCAAGAATAATCTTAACTTTACTTTTCCATTCCTTATAGTTGGAACTGTAAGTGTTGGAATTGTAGCTAAGTTTGCAGATACTGGAGTAAAAGAGAACAATCTTTTATTAGTAACTCATTACTAAACTGAAATAAAACAATAATAAATGAACAATTGTACAACCCATCTCAAGATACCAAGTGCAACATTAACATCAAGTCTTTGGAGAGTAATATTAACGGTTAACGATACTCTTCTTGTAATAATCAAACATTGACAATATGCATGATAAACAACAACCTATCTGGATTGATTTATTGTTCACATGGTTATTCCAAACAATTGTCACATGTTTATTATCACATGTATGTATATAATTTTGTCAAATATAAACATATTTTTGGGTCGATTTAACATTCACATTAATATACATATACAATATTTAATATTATGTTTGAAAAAAATATCCACAAAAAGGTTAATTTGGTAATATCATGTATCTATTAATCCAATTTAAATAATTAAACTTGTACAATCAAAATATTATTGGTTTTGAACTTTAAATATTATATTTGCGCACACATATATTAATTAGTCAGGGATACCATATGCAAATATAATATAGTGGTATAATATAGTAGCAGAATGGTTGAAGACAGGCTGGAGTTAAATAAATTACAAAATTTCCCCTATCTTCAACTTATGCGAAATGCTAATTTTGTTTTCAAAATTTTCAGTCATAATTGGCAAAAAAAACCAGAACCAAAATTGTTCAAATTTTTTTTTTCCAAATATAAACTGAGTTTCAAATAAAACAATTGAGCATGAATTTCAGTTCCGAATCTAATCCAAAGTTGCTCTAATTTTCCAAAATAAATTCTAGAAACTTCAACCTTATGAGCAATATGTTCACCGAAAATTTCATAAATTTTAACTTTAAATTTAAGATCTAAACATGTTTATATTTAGAACAAACAACATAAAACCACATATTCTAGAATTCTTAAATTAGATTAAACTTTAGAATTTCTCATATTAATAAATTAAAATTTATTATATAAAACAACATGATTATCAACCATATATTGCACATGATGCTCTCATACCAATTGCAAATTCTAATTTATGATTTCTCATTCAACACATGTTAGTCTCTGATTTATAAGAATATAAGCGAAAGCGTACTTTCGGGATCCATAGTTTATGATTTGGATTTTGGTAATGGTTTTTACACAGCAAACCCATAATAACTTGATGTCTCTGTTGATGGGATGTAGAGAGCGTTTTTTGTATTTTTTGTTAGGGTTGCTGCGGGACTAAAACATTCTATTTATATAGTTACAATTTCTAATTTGGTTCTTCATCAATTCAAAATTACTGAATGTATCCACATACTTTTGACTCTTTTAAATAACCCTAACACATTAAATATTTGTGACCCCAAAATGATTCTTACAAGTAGGTGATACTAAGTTGGTTTGCGGGCCTCCCTTGAATAGAAAATTTTGGGTGTAAGTATGTAGTTTTTCTTTCCCGTTTATTATTTTGATTCATCAAGAAAGCTGAGGATGTTAGCTCAAGAAGGATGATGTGAACAACAGAAAATTTGAAGAGATTATGACGATGCCATCTGAAGAAAAGTTTAGTAAATCAAAACACAAGAATCAGATGGATTAACAACCGACAGTAAGTGAGAAACATAGAGAAGAAAAAATGATTGAAGGGGATGGCATAATGAAAGGCTCCAGACGAAATCGATGGCTTCAAGTAAAATAAGAGCTGGTAGAAATAATAACAGGTAATTCAAGGAAAGAAACGTAAGAGGAGGAGGAGGTTGTTAGAATATCATAGATTATAGATGAGTATAATAGCTCAAGAAAGATTCACGGAAACAAAGAACGAAAGTCGTTGGATAAAATGAGCAAAAAACTTGTAGACAGGAAACAATCAATGTGAAGAAGCCAAAAACAAAAACAGAGGAAAGAAAATATTAGGAGAGGTTAAGATGAAATTTGGAGATGTAAGAGAGAATCATAAACAAGAAGCAACCATTTGTGGATTAAGGATCACAACTGGCATTAAGGGGCAAACAATAGAGAATATATAGTTCAAGAAAATGAAAAAAGAAAAGAAACACATGAGCAAAAGAGAAATGAATAACAATAGAAAAACATGATACTGGTGGGGAAGAGACCAAAATACGTATAAATGAAGAGGAAGCTAATGAAGTTTAAAAAAATTCAGCAGCAGATGTATATATCAAGAAATTTGGAGGGAATTGAAAATCAAGAATCAACTAACAGGATGAAAAAATATAAAAGCCGTGATGACATCAACCAGTTGGTGGAAGAGAAAATGAACAACCAAGAAGAAAGAAAAGAAGTCTTAGCAAAAGTTAAAGTCGGTGTAATCGATTGGACCTGAAGGAATGAGGTAAAAAGACAAGAGTTGGGAACAAATTATAAGAGATACTACCCAAATATTAGTTGAAAACTGTGTCTTATGTTTTGAAAACTGGTTGAAGTGTCCCATGGCAATAAAAGCCTTGTAGATTTTTATTTCATGTAAATCGAAAACTTAAATATATTTTTTGGAAATGATGTTATGATGTAGTGACAACTTGTAATATTTACTTTTGCTCTTCGAGTGAATGAAATGAATAACTATGACTATAAGTTAGTCATAATGTCAATCCTCCGACTAACTAGAACCCAAACCTGATCTTTTTTATTTGTCTTAATCGTCATCTAAATTTGTCTCTTAAATTATTTCAGCTTCCCAGACTCCCAGTCTTCCTTTTTTTCTTAAAATTCCGCTTTTAGCTCTTCATCCTCGTCATTTACACTTGTTTCTTTATCCACCAGTTCTTAGATCTTCTCTCGTTTCTCATCTTTTCCAGATTTGTTTGTTTCTCCTTTGACTAGTGACTAAACATAGTTAGAGTTGTATGCAAAACATAAAATTTGTTAAGCGACAATAATAAAATAAAAATTGGAAAACTAATATATAATGTAAAAACCGGGCTTAGTCCAGTGTAGCTCCCTAATATAATATAAAATGTGAAATAACTAACACTATAGTTTAGAAATTCATCTTACAAAGAAGTGACTATAGCTGGCAAGCACATATATGTGAATTGTACGTGTTATTGACACAGACATATTTATATGTACATTAGAGAGTGCTAGATTAAGCTATAAACGTAACATTCCTAAAAAGAAGATATGCAAATATATGATAATAAAGAGAGGAGCGTAATTATCTCCTTAATACGCGCTCGTAAGATGGAGGTGTAGAGGCAACACCAATCTTGTCTCTAAGTTCACTGAAGCGTAAATGAGGTAGAGGATTTAAAAGAGCATCCGCAAGCTATCTTTTGTGTTGACATGAGCCACACGCAAGGAACCTGATTGTATCTGCCCACGAACAAAGTGATTATAAAGAGCAATGTGCTTCTTCTAGAGTGAAAAATGGGGTTGGAGCAAAGGAATGTGGTGCCAATGTTGTCACAGTAAATCACTGGTTGTTGTGGTAGTGTGATGCCTAGTTCTGTTAACACATTGCAAATTCATTGAAGCTCAGCACAGGAGTTTGCAACAGACCAACACCATTTTATTTCTTGGTTGTCCATGAGACCGGGTGAGAGTTGTAAGAAGACAAAGCTTCCTTTATCGATTAAAACACAACAATTGCTTTTCGTTTACCAGCGAGGGATAAGAAAACAGAGTTTTTATTTACATAATCGTTGTGTTGTTTACAAGAATTATCGAAGGTATATATATGTGGAAACAAACAGACATAAACCACAAAAAGTTGTATCTCTTGACTCATAAACTAACACACACAACCTAATCAACAATCCCGATTTTACAAATTCAAAAGACATGACTCTATCTTAACATATCTAACCACAAATATAGCAACTAACTTAAATGAATTTCATAAGAGAAACTCGATTATATCTAACACGAAAAAAAAAAGAAAATAAAAAGAGGGGTGCAACACGAGGACTTCCCGGGAGGTAACCCATTCTAGTACTAGTCTCGCCCAAGCACGCTTAACGATGGAGTTCTGATGGGATCTGATGCATTAGTGATGGTATGATCACACCTGATAGTGCATGAGGTGCCATCGCATATATCCTTTCCAATGGTCGTCAAGAGTCGCTTTCAATGTGGGTCCCATTCTGTGGTTTGGCTGACTGTGGATGGGTCGAAGAACGCATATCCGAATACATCGAAACGACGTGTAGAAACAATTTTTTGTTCCCGAATATTGGTGCGAATCACAAAAATAGCCGGAAGAGGCACCTGAACTCGAAATCTGAGGTCAAGAATTTGCAAATGGTACTTCGTTGCATTGCCACGTTGTGGTTCGCACACAGGGCTTTTCGAATTGGTGTTGACGGACACGTAGTTCTCTGCGTTCTAAGAGTTACGACGCTACGAAGTCGTTGAGTTTACTCTTTTAAAAAGAAAATAAAAAGAGGGGTGCAACACGAGGACTTCCCGGGAGGTAACCTATTATAGTACTACTCTTTCCCAAGCACGCTTAACTACAGAGTTCTGATGGGATTCAGTGCATTAGTGATGGTATGATTGCACCCGTTAGTGCATGAGGTGTCATCTTATATATCCTTTCTGACGGTCATCAAGAGTCGCCTTTGATGTTGGTCCCATTCTGTGGTTTGGCTTAGTGTGGATGGGTCGAAAAACGCATATCCGAATACATCGAAACGACGAGTAAAAACAATTCTTTGTTCCCGAATTTATGTGCGGATGACAAAAATAGCAGAAAGAGGAACGAGAACACAAAATCTGAGGTCAAGAATTTGCCAATGGTACTCTATTGCATTGCCACGCCGTGGTTCTCACACGGGGCTTTTCGAATTGGTGTTGACAGACACGTAGTTCTTTGCGGTCTAAGAGTTAAGACGCTACGAAGTCGCTTCGTTTACTCTTGCAAAAAGAAAAAAAAAAGAAAATAAAAAGAGGGGTGCAACACGAGGACTTCCCGGGAGGTAACCCATTCTAGTACTAGTCTCGCCCAAGCACGCTTAACGATGGAGTTCTGATGGGATCTGATGCATTAGTGATGGTATGATCACACCTGATAGTGCATGAGGTGCCATCGCATATATCCTTTCCAATGGTCGTCAAGAGTCGCTTTCAATGTGGGTCCCATTCTGTGGTTTGGCTGACTGTGGATGGGTCGAAGAACGCATATCCGAATACATCGAAACGACGTGTAGAAACAATTTTTTGTTCCCGAATATTGGTGCGAATCACAAAAATAGCCGGAAGAGGCACCTGAACTCAAAATCTGAGGTCAAGAATTTGCAAATGGTACTTCGTTGCATTGCCACGTTGTGGTTCGCACACATGGCTTTTCGAATTGGTGTTGACGGACACGTAGTTCTCTGCGTTCTAAGAGTTACGACGCTACGAAGTCGTTGAGTTTACTCTTGCAAAAAGAAAATAAAAAGAGGGGTGCAACACGAGGACTTCCCGGGAGGTAACCTATTATAGTACTACTCTTTCCCAAGCACGCTTAACTACAGAGTTCTGATGGGATTCAGTGCATTAGTGATGGTATGATTGCACCCGTTAGTGCATGAGGTGTCATCTTTTATATCCTTTCTGACGGTCATCAAGAGTCGCCTTTGATGTTGGTCCCATTCTGTGGTTTGGCTTAGTGTGGATGGGTCGAAAAACGCATATCCGAATACATCGAAACGATGAGTAAAAACAATTTTTTGTTCCCGAATTTATGTGCGGATGACAAAAATAGCAGAAAGAGGAACGAGAACACAAAATCTGAGGTCAAGAATTTGCCAATGGTACTCTATTGCATTGCCACGCCGTGGTTCTCACACGGGGCTTTTCGAATTGGTGTTGACAGACACGTAGTTCTTTGCGGTCTAAGAGTTAAGACGCTACGAAGTCGCTGCATTTACTCTTGCAAAAAGAAAAAAAAAAGAAAATAAAAAGAGGGGTGCAACACGAGGACTTCCCGGGAGGTAACCCATTCTAGTACTAGTCTCGCCCAAGCACGCTTAACGATGGAGTTCTGATGGGATCTGATGCATTAGTGATGGTATGATCACACCTGATAGTGCATGAGGTGCCATCGCATATATCCTTTCCAATGGTCGTCAAGAGTCGCTTTCAATGTGGGTCCCATTCTGTGGTTTGGCTGACTGTGGATGGGTCGAAGAACGCATATCCGAATACATCGAAACGACATGTAGAAACAATTTTTTGTTCCCGAATATTGGTGCGAATCACAAAAATAGCCGGAAGAGGCACCTGAACTCGAAATCTGAGGTCAAGAATTTGCAAATGGTACTTCGTTGCATTGCCACGTTGTGATTCGCACACGGGGCTTTTCGAATTGGTGTTGACGGACACGTAGTTCTCTGCGTTCTAAGAGTTACGACGCTACGAAGTCGTTGAGTTTACTCTTGCAAAAAGAAAATAAAAAGAGGGATGCAACACGAGGACTTCCCGGGAGGTAACCTATTATAGTACTACTCTTTCCCAAGCACGCTTAACTACAGAGTTCTGATGGGATTCAGTGCATTAGTGATGGTATGATTGCACCCGTTAGTGCATGAGGTGTCATCTTATATATCCTTTCTGACGGTCATCAAGAGTCGCCTTTGATGTTGGTCCCATTCTGTGGTTTGGCTTAGTGTGGATGGGTCGAAAAACGCATATCCGAATACATCGAAACGACGAGTAAAAACAATTTTTTGTTCCCGAATTTATGTGCGGATGACAAAAATAGCAGAAAGAGGAACGAGAACACAAAATCTGAGGTCAAGAATTTGCCAATGGTACTCTATTGCATTGCCACGCCGTGGTTCTCACACGGGGCTTTTCGAATTGGTGTTGACAGACACGTAGTTCTTTGCGGTCTAAGAGTTAAGACGCGACGAAGTCGCTTCGTTTACTCTTGCAAAAAGAAAAAAAAAAAGAAAATAAAAAGAGGGGTGCAACACGAGGACTTCCCGGGAGGTAACCCATTCTAGTACTACTCTCGCCCAAGCACGCTTAACGATGGAGTTCTGATGGGATCTGATGCATTAGTGATGGTATGATCACACCTGATAGTGCATGAGGTGCCATCGCATATATCCTTTCCAATGGTCGTCAAGAGTCGCTTTCAATTCTCTCTCTCTCTC